>JAYMFD010002246.1:0-131521 GCA_035771175.1 Paratinospora sagittata
TGCGAGTCCCAATACCCTTCTAGGAACCCCCGGAAGAGATGGAACTCCGTTCGAATATCCCGGTGAATTTTTGACACTCAAATATAAAATTTTGGTTTAAAATGAACTAAATATACTTTGAAAAAGTAATTGAGGCAATCGCGACCAATTCACTCGATTGGTTTCTCCACCAACTCCTTGAGCGAGTCCCCAATATCCTTCAAGCAACCCCCCAGGATAGATGGAACTCCGTTCCAATATCCCAATAAATTTTTGACCACTAAATCTCAAATTTTGGTTTAAATGAATAAAATTTTCTTAGAAAATTTGTTTGAGGCAATCGCGACCAATCCACCAGATTGCTTTCTCCACCAACTCTTTGAGCGAATCCCAATATCCTTCTAGGAACCCCCCGAAATAGATGGAACTCCGTTCCAATATCCCGATGAATTTTTGACCCCCCAAATCTAAATTTGGCTTAAATGAACTAAATATACTTAGAAAAAGTGTTTGAGGCAATCGCGACCAATCCACCGGATTGCTTTCTTTAGCAACTCCTTGAGCGAGTCCCAATATCCTTCAAGCAACCCCCAGAATAGATGGGAACTCCGTTTCAATATCCCGATGAATTTTTGACCCTCAAATCTAAAATTTTGGTTTAAATGAACCAAATTTACTTAGAAAATGTGTTTGAGGCAATCGCGACCAATCCACCGTATTGCTTTCTCCACCAACTCTTTGAGCGAGTCCAAATATCGTTCTAGCAACCCCCAGAATAGATGGAACTCCGTTCCAATATTCCGATGAATTTTTGACCCCTCAATCTCAAATTTTGGTTTAAATGAACTAAATTTAATTAGAAAAAGTGTTTGAGGCAATCGCGACCAATCCACCGGATTCCTTTCTCCACCAAGTCTTTGTGCGAGTCCCAATATCCTTTTAGGAACCCCCGGAATAGATGGAACTCCGTTCCAATATCCCGATGAATTTTTGACCCCCCAAATCTAAATTTTGGTTTAAATGAACTAAATATACTTAGAAAAAGTAATTGAGGCAATCGCGACCAATCTACCGGATTGCTTTCTCTACCAACTCCTTCAGCAAGTCCCAATATCCTTCAAGCAACCCCAAGAATAGATGGAACACCGTTACAATATCCCGATGAATTTTTTACCATTAAATCTCAAATTTTGGTTTAAATGAACTAAATTTACTTAGGAAATATGTTTGAGCCAATCGCGACCAATCCACCATATTGCTTTCTCACCAACTCTGTGAGCGAGTCCCAATATCCTTCTATTAACCACCCGGAATAGATGAAACTCCGTACCAATATCCCGGTGAACTTTTGACCCCCAACTCTAAAATTTGGTTTAAATGAATTAAACTTATTTAGAAAATGTGTTTGAGGCAATCGCAACCAATCCACCGGATTGCTTTTTCCACCAACTTCTTAAGCGAGTCCAATATCCTTCTAGGAACCCCCAGAATAGATGGAACTCCCGTTCCAATATCCCGATAAATTTTTGACCCCTAAATCTCAAATTTTGGTTTAAATGAACTAAAATTACTTAGAAAATGTGTTTGAGGCAATCGCGACCAATCCACCTGATTGCTTTCTCTCCACCTACTCTTTAAGCGAGTCCCAATATCCTTCTAGCAACCCCCAGAATTGATGGAACTCCGTTCCAATATCCAGGGAATTTTTTACCCCCCAAATCTAAATTTTGGTTTAAATGAATTAAATTTACTTAGAAAAAAGTGGTTGAGGCAATCGCAACCAATCCACCGTATTGCTTTCTCTACCAACTCCTTGAGCGAATCCCAATATCCTTCAAGCAACCCCCAGAATAGATGGAACTCCGTTTCAATATACCGATGAATTTTTGACCATTAAATCTCAAATTTTAGTTTAAAGGAACTAAATTTACTTGGAAATGTGTTTGACGCAATCGCGACCAATCCACCGGATTGCTTTCTCCGCCTACTCTTTGAGCGAGTCCCAATATCCTTCTAGGAACCCTCGGAATAGATGGAACTCTATTGCAATATCTCGATGAATTTTTCACCCCCTAAATCTCAAATTTTGGTTTAAATGAAGTAAATTAACTTAGAAAATGTGTTTGAGGCAATCGCGACCAATCCACCGGATTGCTTTCCTCCACCTACTCTTTTAGAGAGTCCCAATATCCTTCTAGCAACCCCCCAGAATAAATGGAACTCCGTTCCAATATCCCGATGAATTTTTGACCATTAAATCTCAAATTTTGGTTTAAATGAACCAAATTTACTTAGAAAATGTGTTTGAGGCAATCGCGACCAATCACCGTATTGCTTTCTCCACCAACTCTTTGAGCGAGTCCCAATATCCTTCTAGCAACCCCCAGAATAGATGGAACTCCGTTCCAATATTCCGATGAATTTTTGACCCCTCAATCTCAAATTTTGGTTTAAATGAACTAAATTTACTTAGAAAAAGTGTTTGAGGCAATCGCGACCAATCCACCGGATTGCTTTCTCCACCAAGTCTTTGTGCGAGTCCCAATATCCTTTTAGGAACCCCCGAAATAGATGGAACTCCGTTCTAATATCCCGATGAATTTTGACCCCCAAATGTAATTTTGGTTTAAATGAACTAAATATACTTAAAATAAGTAATTGAGGCAATCGCGACCAATCCACCGTATTGCTTTCTCCACCAACTCTTTGAGCGAGTCCAAATATCATTCTAGCAACCCCCAGAATAGATGGAACTCCGTTCCAATATTCCGATGAATTTTTGACCCCTAAATATCAAATTTTGGTTTAAATGAACTAAATTACTTAGAAAATGTGCTTGAGGCAATCGCTACCAATCCACCAGATTGCTTTCTCCACCAAATCTTTGAGCGAGTCCCAATATCCTTCTAGGAACCCCCGGAAGAGACGGAACTCCGTTCCAATATCCCGGTGAATTTTTGACACTCAAATCTAAAATTTTGGTTTAAATGAACTAAATATACTTTGAAAAAGTAATTGAGGCAATCGCGACCAATCCACCGGATTGCTTTCTCTACCAACTCCTTGAGCAAGTCCCAATATCCTTCAAGCAACCCCAAGAATAGATGGAACACCGTTTCAATATCCCGATGAATTTTTTACCATTAAATCTCAAATTTTGGTTTAAATGAACTAAATTTACTTAGAAAATGTGTTTGAGGCAATCGCGACCAATCCACCGTATTGCTTTCTCCACCTACTCTTTGAGCGAGTCCCAATATCCTTCTAGCAACCCCCCAGAATAAATGGAACTCCGTTCCAATATCCCGATGAATTTTTGACCCCTAAATCTCAAATTTTGGTTTAAATGAACTAAATTTACTTAGAAAATGTGTTTGAGGCAATCGCTACCAATCCACCAGATTGCTTTCTCCACCAACTCTTTGAGCGAGTCCCAATATCCTTCTAGGAACCCCCGGAAGAGACGGAACTCCGTTCCAATATCCCGGTGAATGTTTGACACTCAAATATAAAATTTTGGTTTAAATGAACTAAATATACTTTGAAAAAGTAATTGAGGCAATCGCGACCAATTCACCGAATTGGTTTCTCCACCAACTCCTTGAGCAAGTCCCAATATCCTTCAAGCAACCCCCCAGGATAGATGGAACTCCGTTCCAATATCCTGATGAATTTTTGACCACTAAATCTAAAATTTTGGTTTAAATGAATAAAATTTACTTAGAAAATTTGTTTGAGGCAATCGCGACCAATCCACCAGATTGCTTTCTCCACCAACTCTTTGAGCGAGTCCCAATATCCTTCTAGGAACCCCCGAAATAGATGGAACTTCGTTCCAATATCCCGATGAATTTTTGACCCCCAAATCTAAATTTTGGCTTAAATGAACTAAATATACTTAGAAAAAGTGTTTGAGGCAATCGCGACCAATCCACCGGATTGCTTTCTTTACCAACTCCTTGAGCGAGTCCCAATATCCTTCAAGCAACCCCCAGAATAGATGGAACTCCGTTTCAATATCCCATTGAAATTTTGACCCTCAAATCTAAAATTTTGGTTTAAATGAACCAAATTTACTTAGAAAATGTGTTTGAGGCAATCGCGACCAATCCACCGTATTGCTTTCTCCACCAACTCCTTGAGCGAGTCCCAATATCCTTCAAGCAACCCCCAGAATAGATGGAACTCCGTTTCAATATCCCGATGAATTTTTGACCCCCAAATCTAAAATTTTGGTTTAAATGAACCAAATTTACTTAGAAAATGTGTTTGAGGCAATCGCGACCAATCCACCGTATTACTTTCTCCACCAACTCTTTGAGCGATTCCCAATATCCTTCTAGCAACCCCCAGAATAGATGGAACTCTGTTCCAATATTCCGATGAATTTTTGACCTCTCAATCTCAAATTTTGGTTTAAATGAACTAAATTTACTTAGAAAAAGTGTTTGAAGCAATCGCGACCAATCCACCGGATTGCTTTCTCCACCAAGTCTTTGTGCGAGTCCCAATATCCTTTTAGGAACCCCCGAAATAGATGGAACTCCGTTCCAATATCCCGATGAATTTTTGACCCCCAAATGTAAATTTTGGTTTCAATGAACTAAATATACTTAGAAAAAGTAATTGAGGCAATCGCGACCAATCCACCGGATTGCTTTCTCTACCAACTCCTTGAGCAAGTCCCAATATCCTTCAAGCAACCCCAAGAATAGATGGAACACCGTTTCAATATCCCGATGAACTTTTTACCGTTAAATCTCAAATTTTGGTTTAAATGAACTAAATTTACTTAGAAAATGTGTTTGAGGCAATCGCGACCAATCCACCGTATTGCTTTCTCCACCTACTCTTTGAGCGAGTCCCAATTTCCTTCTAGCAACCCCTCAGAATAGATGGAACTCCGTTCCAATATCCCGATGAATTTTTTACCCCTAAATCTCAAATTTTGGTTTAAATGTACTAAATTTACTTAGGAAATGTGTTTGACGCAATCGCGACCAATCCACCATATTGCTTTCTCCACCAACTCTTTGAGCGAGTCCCAATATCCTTCTAGGAACCCCCGAAATAGATGGAACTCCGTTCCAATATCGCGATAAATTTTTGACTCCTAAATCTCAAATTTTGGTTTAAATGAACTAAAATTACTTAGAAAATGTGTTTGAGGCAATCGCGACCAATCCACCTGATTGCTTTCTCCACCTACTCTTTAAACGAGTCCCAATATCCTTCTAGCAACCCCCAGAATTGATGGAACTCCGTTCCAATATCCCAGGGAATTTTTTACCCCCAAATCTAAATTTTGGTTTAAATGAATTAAATTTACTTAGAAAAAGTGTTTGAGGCAATCGCAACCAATCCACCGTATTGCTTTCTCTACCAACTCCTTGAGTGAATCCCAATATCCTTCAAGCAACCCCCAGAATAGATGGAACTCCGTTTCAAAATCCCGATGAATTTTTTACCATTAAATCTCAAATTTTGGTTTAAAAGAACTAAATTTACTTAGAAAATGTGTTTGACGCAATCGCGACCAATCCATCGGATTGCTTTCTCCGCCTACTCTTTGAGCGAGTCCCAATATCCTTCTAGGAACCCTCGGAGTAGATGGAACTCTATTCCAATATCTCGATGAATTTTTCACCCCTAAATCTCAAATTTTGGTTTAAATGAACTAAATTAACTTAGAAAATGTGTTTGAGGCAATCGCGACCAATCCACCGGATTGCTTTCTCCACCTACCCTTTTATCGAGTCCCAATATCCTTCTAGCAACCCCCCAGAATAAATGGAACTCTGTTCCAATATCCCGATGAATTTTTGACCCCTAAATATCAAATTTTGGTTTAAATGAACTAAATTACTTAGAAAATGTGCTTGAGGCAATCGCTACCAATCCACCAGATTGCTTTCTCCACCAAATCTTTGAGCGAGTCCCAATATCCTTCTAGGAACCCCCGGAAGTGACGGAACTCCGTTCCAATATCTCGGTGAATTTTTGACACTCAAATCTAAAATTTTGGTTTAAATGAACTAAATATACTTTGAAAAAGTAATTGAGGCAATCGCGACCAATCCACCGGATTGCTTTCTCTACCAACTCCTTGAGCAAGTCCCAATATCCTTCAAGCAACCCCAAGAATAGTTGGAACACCGTTTCAATATCCCGATGAATTTTTTACCATTAAATCTCAAATTTTGGTTTAAATGAACTAAATTTACTTAGAAAATGTGTTTGAGGCAATCGCGACCAATCCACCTTATTGCTTTCTCCACCTACTCTTTGAGCGAGTCCCAATATCCTTCTAGCAACCCCCCAGATTAAATGGAACTCCGTTCTAATATCCCGATGAATTTTTGACCGCTAAATCTCAAATTTTGGTTTAAATGAACTAAATTTACTTAGAAAATGTGTTTGAGGCAATCGCTACCAATCCACCAGATTGCTTTCTCCACCAACTCTTTGAGCGAGTCCTAATATCCTTCTAGGAACCCCCGGAAGAGACGGAACTCCGTTCCAAGATCCCGGTGAATGTTTGACACTCAAATACAAAATTTTGGTTTAAATGAACTAAATATACTTTGAAAAAGTAATTGAGGCAATCGCGACCAATTCACCGAATTGGTTTCTCCACCAACTCCTTGAGCGAGTCCCAATATCCTTCAAGCAACCCCCCAGGATAGATGGAACTCCGTTCCAATATCCTGATGAATTCTTGACCACTAAATCTAAAATTTTGGTTTAAATGAATAAAATTTACTTAGAAAATTTGTTTGAGGCAATCGCGACCAATCCACCAGATTGCTTTCTCCACCAACTCTTTGAGCGAGTCCCAATATCCTTCTAGGAACCCCCGAAATAGATGGAACTCCGTTCCAATATCCCGATGAATTTTTGACCCCCAAATCTAAATTTTGGCTTAAATGAACTAAATATACTTAGAAAAAGTGTTTGAGGCAATCGCGACCAATCCACCGGATTGCTTTCTTTAGTAACTCCTTGAGCGAGTCCCAATATCCTTCAAGCAACCCCCAGAATAGATGGAACTCCGTTTCAATATCTCGATGAATTTTTGACCCTCAAATCTAAAATTTTGGTTTAAATGAACCAAATTTACTTAGAAAATGTGTTTGAGGCAATCGCGACCAATCCACCGTATTGCTTTCTCCACCAACTCCTTGAGCGAGTCCCAATATCCTTCAAGCAACCCCCAGAATAGATGGAACTCCGTTTCAATATCCCGATGAATTTTTGACCCCCAAATCTAAAATTTTGGTTTAAATGAACCAAATTTACTTAGAAAATGTGTTTGAGGCAATCGCGACCAATCCACCGTATTGCTTTCTCCACCAACTCTTTGAGCGAGTCCCAATATCCTTCTAGCAACCCCCAGAATAGATGAAACTCCGTTCCAATATTCCGATGAATTTTTGACCTCTCAATCTCAAATTTTGGTTTAAATGAACTAAATTTACTTAGAAAAAGTGTTTGAAGCAATCGCGACCAATCCACCGGATTGCTTTCTCCACCAAGTCTTTGTGCGAGTCCCAATATCCTTTTAGGAACCCCCGAAATAGATGGAACTCCGTTCCAATATCCCGATGAATTTTTGACCCCCAAATGTAAATTTTGGTTTAAATGAACTAAATATACTTAGAAAAAGTAATTGAGGCAATCGCGACCAATCCACCGGATTGCTTTCTCTACCAACTCCTTGAGCAAGTCCCAATATCCTTCAAGCAACCCCAAGAATATATGGAACACCGTTTCAATATCCCGATGAATTTTTTACCATTAAATCTCAAATTTTGGTTTAAATGAACTAAATATACTTAGAAAAAGTAATTGAGGCAATCGCGACCAATCCACCGGATTGCTTTCTCTACCAACTCCTTGAGTAAGTCCCAATATCCTTCAAGCCACCGCAAGAATAGATGGAACACCGTTTCAATATCCCGATGAATTTTTTACCATTAAATCTCAAATTTTGGTTTAAATGAACTAAATTTACTTAGAAAATGTGTTTGAGGCAATCGCGACCAATCCACCGTATTGCTTTCTCCACCTACTCTTTCAGCGAGTCCCAATATCCTTCTAGCAACCCCTCAGAATAGATGGAACTCCGTTCCAATATCCCGATGAATTTTTGACCCCTAAATCTCAAATTTTGGTTTAAATGTACTAAATTTACTTAGGAAATATGTTTGAGCCAATCGCGACCAATCCACCATATTGCTTTCTCCACCAACTCTTTGAGCGAATCCCAATATCCTTCTAGGAACCCCCGGAAGAGACGGAACTCCGTTCCAATATCCCGGTGAATGTTTGACACTCAAATATAAAATTTTGGTTTAAATGAACTAAATATACTTTGAAAAAGTAATTGAGGCAATCGCGACCAATTCACCGAATTGGTTTCTCCACCAACTCCTTGAGCGAGTCCCAATATCCTTCAAGCAACCCCCCAGGATAGATGGAACTCCGTTCCAATATCCTGATGAATTTTTGACCACTAAATCTAAAATTTTGGTTTAAATGAATAAAATATACTTAGAAAATTTGTTTGAGGCAATCGCGACCAATCCACCAGATTGCTTTCTCCACCAACTCTTTGAGCGAGTCCCAATATCCTTCTAAGAACCCCCGAAATAGATGGAACTCCGTTCCAATATCCCGATGAATTTTTGACCCCCAAATCTAAATTTTGGCTTAAATGAACTAAATATACTTAGAAAAAGTGTTTGAGGCAATCGCGACCAATCCACCGGATTGCTTTCTTTAGCAACTCCTTGAGCGAGTCCCAATATCCTTCAAGCAACCCCCAGAATAGATGGAACTCCGTTTCAATATCCCGATGAATTTTTGACCCTCAAATCTAAAATTTTGGTTTAAATGAACCAAATTTACTTAGAAAATGTGTTTGAGGCAATCGCGACCAATCCACCGTATTGCTTTCTCCACCAACTCCTTGAGCGAGTCCCAATATCCTTCAAGCAACCCCCAGAATAGATGGAACTCCGTTTCAATATCCCGATGAATTTTTGACCCCCAAATCTAAAATTTTGGTTTAAATGAACCAAATTTACTTAGAAAATGTGTTTGAGGCAATCGCGACCAATCCACCGTATTGCTTTCTCCACCAACTCTTTGAGCGAGTCCCAATATCCTTCTAGCAACCCCCAGAAAAGATGGAACTCCGTTCCAATATTCCGATGAATTTTTGACCTCTCAATCTCAAATTTTGGTTTAAATGAACTAAATTTACTTAGAAAAAGTAATTGAAGCAATCGCGACCAATCCACCGGATTGCTTTCTCCACCAAGTCTTTGTGCGAGTCCCAATATCCTTTAAGGAACCCCCGAAATAGATGGAACTCCGTTCCAATATCCCGATGAATTTTTGACCCCCAAATGTAAATTTTGGTTTAAATGAACTAAATATACTTAGAAAAAGTAATTGAGGCAATCGCGACCAATCCACCGGATTGCTTTCTCTACCAACTCCTTGAGCAAGTCCCAATATCCTTCAAGCAACCCCAAGAATAGATGGAACACCGTTTCAATATCCCGATGAATTTTTTACCATTAAATCTCAAATTTTGGTTTAAATGAACTAAATTTACTTAGAAAATGTGTTTGAGGCAATCGCGACCAATCCACCGTATTGCTTTCTCCCCCTACTCTTTGAGCGAGTCCCAATTTCCTTCTAGCAACCCCTCAGAATAGATGGAACTCCGTTCCAATATCCCGATGAATTTTTTACCCCTAAATCTCAAATTTTGCTTTAAATGTACTAAATTTACTTAGGAAATGTGTTTGAGGCAATCGCGACCAATCCACCATATTGCTTTCTCCTCCAACTCTTTGAGCGAGTCCCAATATCCTTCTAGGAACCCCCGAAATAGATGGAACTCCGTTCCAATATCCCGATAAATTTTTGACCCCTAAATCTCAAATTTTGGTTTAAATGAACTAAAATTACTTAGAAAATGTGTTTGAGGCAATCGCGACCAATCCACCTGATTGCTTTCTCCACCTACTCTTTAAACGAGTCCGAATATCCTTCTAGCAACCCCCAGAATTGATGGAACTCCGTTCCAGTATCCCAGGGAATTTTTTACCCCCAAATCTAAATTTTGGTTTAAATGAATTAAATTTACTTAGAAAAAGTGTTTGAGGCAATCGCAACCAATCCACCGTATTGCTTTCTCTACCAACTCCTTGAGTGAATCCCAATATCCTTCAAGCAACCCCCAGAATAGATGGAACTCCGTTTCAAAATCCCGATGAATTTTTGACCATTAAATCTCAAATTTTGGTTTAAAAGAACTAAATTAACTTAGAAAATGTGTTTGAGGCAATCGCGACCAATCCACCGGATTGCTTTCTCCACCTACCCTTTTATCGAGTCCCAATATCCTTCTAGCAACCCCCCAGAATAAATGGAACTCCGTTCCAATATCCCGATGAATTTTTGACCCCTAAATATCAAATTTTGGTTTAAATGAACTAAATTACTTAGAAAATGTGCTTGAGGCAATCGCTACCAATCCACCAGATTGCTTTCTCCACCAAATCTTTGAGCGAGTCCCAATATCCTTCTAGGAACCCCCGGAAGAGACGGAACTCCGTTCCAATATCCCGGTGAATTTTTGACACTCAAATCTAAAATTTTGGTTTAAATGAACTAAATATACTTTGAAAAAGTAATTGAGGCAATCGCTAACCAATTCACCGGATTGGTTTCTCCACCAATTCCTTGAGCGAGTCCCAATATCCTTCAAGCAACCCCCCAGGATAGATGGAACTCCGTTCCAATATCCCGATAAATTTTTGACCACTAAATCTCCAATTTTGGTTTAAATGAATAAAATTTACTTAGAAAATTTGTTTGAGGCAATCGCGACCAATCCACCAGATTGCTTTCTCCACCAACTCTTTGAGCGAATCCCAATATCCTTCTAGGAACCCCCGAAATAGATGGAACTCCGTTCCAATATCCCGATGAATTTTTGACCCCCAAATCTAAATTTTGGTTTAAATGAACTAAATATACTTGGAAAAAGTGTTTGAGGCAATCGCGACCAATCCACCGGATTGCTTTCTTTACCAACTCCTTCAGCGAGTCCCAATATCCTTCTAGCAACCCCCAGAATAGGTGGAACTCCGTTCCAATATTCCGATGAATTTTTGACCCCTCAATCTCAAATTTTGGTTTAAATGTACTAAATTTACTTAGAAAAAGTGTTTGAGGCAATCGCGACCAATCCACCGGATTGCTTTCTCCACCAAGTCTTTGTGCGAGTCCCAATATCCTTTTAGGAACCCCCGCAATAAATGGAACTCCGTTCCAATATCCCGATGAATTTTTGACCACCAAATCTAAATTTTGGTTTAAATGAACTAAATATACTTAGAAAAAGTAATTGAGGCAATCGCGACCAATCCACCGGATTGCTTTCTCTACCAACTCCTTGAGCAAGTCCCAATATCCTTCAAGCAACCCCAAGAATAGATGGAACACCGTTTCAATATCCCGATGAATTTTTTACCATTAAATCTCAAATTTTGGTTTAAATGAACTAAATTTACTTAGAAAATGTGTTTGAGGCAATCGCGACCAATCCACCGTATTGCTTTCTCCACCTACTCTTTGAGCGAGTCCCAATATCCTTCTAGCAACCCCTCAGAATAGATGGAACTCCGTTCCAATATCCCGATGAATTTTTGACCCCTAAATCTCAAATTTTGGTTTAAATGTACTAAATTTACTTAGGAAATGTGTTTGAGGCAATCGCGACCAATCCACCATATTGCTTTCTCCACCAACTCTTTGAGCGAGTCCCAATAACCTTCTATTAACCACTGGAATAGACGAAACTCCGTACCAATATCCCGGTGAACTTTTGACCCCCAACTCTAAAATCTTGGTTTAAATGAATTAAACTTATTTAGAAAATGTGTTTGAGGCAATCGCAACCAATCACCGGATTGCTTTTTCCACCAACTTCTTAAGCGAGTCCCAATATCCTTCTAGGAACCCCCAGAATAGATGGAACTCCGTTCCAATATCCCGATAAATTTTTTACGCCCAAATCTAAATTTTGGTTTAAATGAACTAAATATACTTAGAAAAAGTAATTGAGGCAATCGCGACCAATCCACCGGATTGCTTTCTCTACCAACTCCTTGAGCAAGTCCCAATATCCTTCAAGCAACTCCAAGAATAGATGGAACACCGTTTCAATATCCCGATGAATTTTTTACCATTAAATCTCAAATTTTGGTTTAAATGAACTAAATTTACTTAGAAAATGTGTTTGAGGCAACCGCGACCAATCCACCGTATTGCTTTCTCCACCTACTCTTTGAGCGAGTCCCAATATCCTTCTAGCAACCCCTCAGAATAGATGGAACTCCGTTCCAATATCCCGATGAATTTTTGACCCCTAAATCTCAAATTTTGGTTTAAATGTACTAAATTTACTTAGGAAATGTGTTTGAGGCAATCGCGACCAATCCACCGTATTGCTTTCTCCACCTACTCTTTGAGCGAGTCCCAATTTCCTTCTAGCAACCCCTCAGAATAGATGGAACTCCGTTCCAATATCCCGATGAATTTTTTGCCCCTAAATCTCAAATTTTGGTTTAAATGTACTAAATTTACTTAGGAAATGTGTTTGAGGCAATCGCGACCAATCCACCATATTGCTTTCTCCACCAACTCTTTGAGCGAGTCCCAATATCCTTCTAGGAACCCCCGGAATAGATGGAACTCCGTTCCAATATCCCGATGAATTTTTGACCCCCAAATCTAAATTTTGGTTTAAATGAACTAAATATACTTAGAAAAAGTAATTGAGGCAATCGCGACCAATCCACCGGATTGCTTTCTCTACCAACTCCTTGAGCAAGTCCCAATATCCTTCAAGCAACCCCAAGAATAGATGGAACACCGTTTCAATATCCCGATGAATTTTTTACCATTAAATCTCAAATTTTGGTTTAAATGAACTAAATATACTTAGAAAATGTGTTTGAGGCAATCGCGACCAATCCACCGTATTGCTTTCTCCACCTACTCTTTGAGCGAGTCCCAGTTTCCTTCTAGCAACCCCTCAGAATAGATGGAACTCCGTTCCAATATCCCGATGAATTTTTTACCCCTAAATCTCAAATTTTGGTTTAAATGTACTAAATTTACTTAGGAAATGTGTTTGAGGCAACCGCGACCAATCCACCATATTGTTTTCTCCACCAACTCTTTGAGCGAGTCCCAATATCCTTCTAGGAACCCCCGAAATAGATGGAACTCCGTTCCAATATCCCGATAAATTTTTGACCCCTAAATCTCAAATTTTGGTTTAAATGAACTAAAATTACTTAGAAAATGTGTTTGAGGCAATCGCGACCAATCCACCTGATTGCTTTCTCCACCTACTCTTTAAGGGAGTCCCAATATCCTTCTAGCAACCCCCAGAATTGATGGAACTCCGTTCCAATATCCCAGGGAATTTTTTACCCCCAAATCTAAATTTTGGTTTAAATGAATTAAATTTACTTAGAAAAAGTGTTTGAGGCAATCGCAACCAATCCACCGTATTGCTTTCTCTACCAACTCCTTGAGCGAATCCCAATATCCTTCAAGCAACCCCCAGAATAGATGGAACTCCGTTTCAATATGCCGATGAATTTTTGACCATTAAATCTCAAATTTTAGTTTAAAAGAACTAAATTTACTTAGAAAATGTGTTTGATGCAATGGCGACCAATCCACCAGATTGCTTTCTCTGCCTACTCTTTGAGCGAGTCCCAATATCCTTCTAGGAACCCTCGGAATAGATGGAACTCTATTGCAATATCTCGATGAATTTTTCACCCCTAAATCTCAAATCTTGGTTTAAATGAAGTAAATTAACTTAGAAAATGTGTTTGAGGCAATCGCGACCAATCCACCGGATTGGTTTCTCCACCGGATTGCTAACCCCCAGAATAGATGGAACTCCGTTTCAATATCCCGATGAATTTTTGACCATTAAATCTCAAATTTTAGTTTAAAAGAACTAAATTTACTTAGAAAATGTGTTTGATGCAATGACGACCAATCCACCAGATTGCTTTCTCCGCCTACTCTTTGAGCGAGTCCCAATATCCTTCTAGGAACCCTCGGAATAGATGGAACTCTATTGCAATATCTCGATGAATTTTTCACCCCTAAATCTCAAATTTTGTTTTAAATGAAGTAAATTAACTTAGAAAATGTGTTTGAGGCAATCGCGACCAATCCACCATATTGCTTTCTCCACCAACTCTTTGAGCGAGTCCCAATATCCTTCTAGGAACCCCCGGAATAGATGGAACTCCGTTCCAATATCCCGATGAATTTTTGACCCCCAAATCTAAATTTTGGTTTAAATGAACTAAATATACTTTGAAAAAGTAATTGAGGCAATCGCGACCAATTCACCGGATTGGTTTCTCCACCAATTCCTTGAGCGAGTCCCAATATCCTTCGAGCAACCCCCCAGGATCGATGGAACTCCGTTCCAATATCCCGATAAATTTTTGACCACTAAATCTCAAATTTTGGTTTAAATGAATAAAATTTACTTAGAAAATTTGTTTGAGGCAATCGCGACCAATCCACCAGATTGCTTTCTCCACCAACTCTTTGAGCGAATTCCAATATCCTTCTAGGAACCCCCGAAATAGATGGAACTCCGTTCCAATATCCCGATGAATTTTTGACCCCCAAATCTAAATTTTGGTTTAAATGAACTAAATATACTTGGAAAAAGTGTTTGAGGCAATCGCGACCAATCCACCGGATTGCTTTCTTTACCAACTCCTTCAGCGAGTCCCAATATCCTTCTAGCAACCCCCAGAATAGGTGGAACTCCGTTCCAATATTCCGATGAATTTTTGACCCCTCAATCTCAAATTTTGGTTTAAATGAACTAAATTTACTTAGAAAAAGTGTTTGAGGCAATCGCGACCAATCCACCGGATTGCTTTCTCCACCAAGTCTTTGTGCGAGTCCCAATATCCTTTTAGGAACCCCCGCAATAAATGGAACTCCGTTCCAGTATCCCGATGAATTTTTGACCACCAAATCTAAATTTTGGTTTAAATGAACTAAATATACTTAGAAAAAGTAATTGAGGCAATCGCGACCAATCCACCGGATTGCTTTCTCTACCAACTCCTTGAGCAAGTCCCAATATCCTTCAAGCAACCCCAAGAATAGATGGAACACCGTTTCAATATCCCGATGAATTTTTTACCATTAAATCTCAAATTTTGGTTTAAATGAACTAAATTTACTTAGAAAATGTGTTTGAGGCAATCGCGACCAATCCACCGTATTGCTTTCTCCACCTACTCTTTGAGCGAGTCCCAATATCCTTCTAGCAACCCCTCAGAATAGATGGAACTCCGTTCCAATATCCCGATAAATTTTTGACCCCTAAATCTCAAATTTTGGTTTAAATGAACTAAAATTACTTAGAAAATGTGTTTGAGGCAATCGCGACCAATCCACCTAATTGCTTTCTCCACCTACTCTTTAAGGGAGTCCCAATATCCTTCTAGCAACCCCCAGAATTTATGGAACTCCGTTCCAATATCCCAGGGAATTTTTTGCCCCCAAATCTAAATTTTGGTTTAAATGAATTAAATTTACTTAGAAAAAGTGTTTGAGGCAATCGCAACCAATCCACCGTATTGCTTTCTCTACCAACTCCTTGAGCGAATCCCAATATCCTTCAAGCAACCCCCAGAATAGATGGAACTCCGTTTCAATATGCCGATTAATTTTTGACCATTAAATCTCAAATTTTAGTTTAAAAGAACTAAATTTACTTAGAAAATGTGTTTGATGCAATGGCGACCAATCCACCAGATTGCTTTCTCCGCCTACTCTTTGAGCGAGTCCCAATATCCTTCTAGGAACCCTCGGAATAGATGGAACTCTATTGCAATATCTCGATGAATTTTTCACCCCTAAATCTCAAATCTTGGTTTAAATGAAGTAAATTAACTTAGAAAATGTGTTTGAGGCAATCGCGACCAATCCACCGGATTGCTTTCTCCACCGGATTGCTAACCCCCATAATAGATGGAACTCCGTTTCAATATCCCGATGAATTTTTGACCATTAAATCTCAAATTTTAGTTTAAAAGAACTAAATTTACTTAGAAAATGTGTTTGATGCAATGACGACCAATCCACCAGATTGCTTTCTCCGCCTACTCTTTGAGCGAGTCCCAATATCCTTCTAGGAACCCTCGGAATAGATGGAACTCTATTGCAATATCTCGATGAATTTTTCACCCCTAAATCTCAAATTTTGTTTTAAATGAAGTAAATTAACTTAGAAAATGTGTTTGAGGCAATCGCGACCAATCCACCATATTGCTTTCTCCACCAACTCTTTGAGCGAGTCCCAATATCCTTCTAGGAACCCCCGGAATAGATGGAACTCCGTTCCAATATCCCGATGAATTTTTGACCCCCAAATCTAAATTTTGGTTTAAATGAACTAAATATACTTTGAAAAAGTAATTGAGGCAATCGCGACCAATTCACCGGATTGGTTTCTCCACCAATTCCTTGAGCGAGTCCCAATATCCTTCAAGCAACCCCCCAGGATAGATGGAACTCCGTTCCAATATCCCGATAAATTTTTGACCACTAAATCTCAAATTTTGGTTTAAATGAATAAAATTTACTTAGAAAATTTGTTTGAGGCAATCGCGACCAATCCACCAGATTGCTTTCTCCACCAACTCTTTGAGCGAATTCCAATATCCTTCTTGGAACCCCCGAAATAGATGGAACTCCGTTCCAATATCCCGATGAATTTTTGACCCCCAAATCTAAATTTTGGTTTAAATGAACTAAATATACTTGGAAAAAGTGTTTGAGGCAATCGCGACCAATCCACCGGATTGCTTTCTTTACCAACTCCTTCAGCGAGTCCCAATATCCTTCTAGCAACCCCCAGAATAGGTGGAACTCCGTTCCAATATTCCGATGAATTTTTGACCCCTCAATCTCAAATTTTGGTTTAAATGAACTAAATTTACTTAGAAAAAGTGTTTGAGGCAATCGCAACCAATCCACCGTATTGCTTTCTCCACCAACTCTTTGAGCGTGTCCAAATATCGTTCTAGCAACCCCCAAAATAGAGGGAACTCCGTTCCAATATTCCGATGAATTTTTGACCCCTCAATCTCAACTTTTGGTTTAAATGAACTAAATTTACTTAGAAAAAGTGTTTGAGGCAATCGCGACCAATCCACCGGATTGCTTTCTCCACCAAGTCTTTGTGCGAGTCCCAATATCCTTTTAGGAACCCCCGGAATAGATGGAACTCCGTTCCAATATCCCGATGAATTTTTGACCACCAAATCTAAATTTTGGTTTAAATGAACTAAATATACTTAGAAAAAGTAATTGAGGCAATCGCGACCAATCCACCGGATTGCTTTCTCTACCAACTCCTTGAGCAAGTCCCAATATCCTTCAAGCAACCCCAAGAATAGATGGAACACCGTTTCAATATCCCGATGAATTTTTTACCATTAAATCTCAAATTTTGGTTTAAATGAACTAAATTTACTTAGAAAATGTGTTTGAGGCAATCGCGACCAATCCACCGTATTGCTTTCTCCACCTACTCTTTGAGCGAGTCCCAATATCCTTCTAGCAACCCCTCAGAATAGATGGAACTCCGTTCCAATATCCCGATGAATTTTTGACCCCTAAATCTCAAATTTTGGTTTAAATGTACTAAATTTACTTAGGAAATGTGTTTGAGGCAATCGCGACCAATCCACCATATTGCTTTCTCCACCAACTCTTTGAGCGAGTCCCAATATCCTTCTAGGAACCCCCGAAATAGATGGAACTCCGTTCCAATATCCCGATAAATTTTTGACCCCTAAATCTCAAATTTTGGTTTAAATGAACTAAAATTACTTAGAAAATGTGTTTGAGGCAATCGCAACCAATCACCGAATTGCTTTTTCCACCAACTTCTTAAGCGAGTCCCAATATCCTTTTAGGAACCCCCAGAATAGATGGAACTCCGTTCCAATATCCCGATAAATTTTTTACGCCCAAATCTAAATTTTGGTTTAAATGAACTAAATATACTTAGAAAAAGTAATTGAGGCAATCGCGACCAATCCACCGGATTGCTTTCTCTACCAACTCCTTGAGTAAGTCCCAATATCCTTCAAGCAACTCCAAGAATAGATGGAACAGCGTTTCAATATCCCGATGAATTTTTTACCATTAAATCTCAAATTTTGGTTTAAATGAACTAAATATACTTAGAAAATGTGTTTGAGGCAATCGCGACCAATCCACCGTATTGCTTTCTCCACCTACTCTTTGAGCGAGTCCCAATTTCCTTCTAGCAACCCCTCAGAATAGATGGAACTCCGTTCCAATATCCCGATGAATTTTTTACCCCTAAATCTCAAATTTTGGTTTAAATGTACTAAATTTACTTAGGAAATGTGTTTAAGGCAATCGCGACCAATCCACCATATTGTTTTCTCCACCAACTCTTTGAGCGAGTCCCAATATCCTTCTAGGAACCCCCGAAATAGATGGAACTCCGTTCCAATATCCCGATAAATTTTTGACCCCTAAATCTCAAATTTTGGTTTAAATGAACTAAAATTACTTAGAAAATGTGTTTGAGGCAATCGCGACCAATCCACCTGATTGCTTTCTCCACCTACTCTTTAAGGGAGTCCCAATATCCTTCTAGCAACCCCCAGAATTGATGGAACTCCGTTCCAATATCCCAGGGAATTTTTTACCCCCAAATCTAAATTTTGGTTTAAATGAATTAAATTTACTTAGAAAAAGTGTTTGAGGCAATCGCAACCAATCCACCGTATTGCTTTCTCTACCAACTCCTTGAGCGAATCCCAATATCCTTCAAGCAACCCCCAGAATAGATGGAACTCCGTTTCAATATGCCGATGAATTTTTGACCATTAAATCTCAAATTTTAGTTTAAAAGAACTAAATTTACTTAGAAAATGTGTTTGATGCAATGGCGACCAATCCACCAGATTGCTTTCTCCGCCTACTCTTTGAGCGAGTCCCAATATCCTTCTAGGAACCCTCGGAATAGATGGAACTCTATTGCAATATCTCGATGAATTTTTCACCCCTAAGTCTCAAATTTTGGTTTAAATGAAGTAAATTAACTTAGAAAATGTGTTTGAGGCAATCGCGACCAATCCACCGGATTTCTTTCTCCACCAAGTCTTTGTGCGAGTCCCAATATCCTTCTATTAACCACCGGAATAGATGAAACTCCGTACCAATATCCCGGTGAACTTTTGACCCCCAACTCTAAAATCTTGGTTTAAATGAATTAAACTTATTTAGAAAATGTGTTTGAGGCAATCGCGACCAATCCACCGGATTGCTTTTTCCACCAACTTCTTAAGCGAGTCCCAATATCCTTCTAGGAACCCCCGGAATAGATGGAACTCCGTTCCAATATCCCGATGAATTTTTGACCCCTAAATCTCAAATTTTGGTTTAAATGAACTAAATTTACTTAGAAAAAGTGATTGAGGCAATCGCGACCAATCCACCGGATTGCTTTCTCCACCTACTCTTTGAGCGAGTCCCAATATCCTTCTAGCAACCCCCAAAAAAGATGGAACACCGTTCCAATATCCCAGGGAATTTTTTACCCCCAAATCAAAATTTTGGTTTAAATGAATCAAATTTACTTAGAAAAAGTGTTTGAGGCAATCGCGACCAATCCACCGGATTGCTTTTTGCGCCTACTCCTTGGGCGAGTCCCAATATCCTTCAAGCAACCCCCAAAATAGATGGAACTCCGTTTCAATATCCCCATGAATTTTTGACCATTAAATCTCAAATTTTGGTTTAAATGAACTAAATTTACTTAGAAAATGTGTTTGAGGCAATCGCGACCAATCCACCATATTGCTTTCTCCACCAACTCTTTGAGCGAGTCCCAATATCCTTCTAGGAACCCTCGGAATAGATGGAACTCTATTCCAATATCTCGATGAATTTTTGACCCCTAAATCTCAAAATTTGGTTTAAATGAACTAAATATACTTAGAAAAAGTGTTTGAGGCAATCGCGACCAATCCACCGGATTGCTTTGTCCACCAACTCCTTGAGCGAGTCCCAATATCCTTCAAACGACCCCCCAGAATAGATGGAACTCTGTTCCAATTTCACGATAAATTTTTGACCCCTAAATCTCAAATTTTGGTTTAAATGAACTAAATTTACTTAGAAAATGTGTTTGGGCAATCGCTACCAATCCACCAGATTGCTTTCTCCACCAACTCTTTGAGCGAGTCCCAATATCCTTCTATTAGCCACCGGAATAGATGAAACTCCGTACCAATATCTCGGTGAACTTTTGACCCCCAACTCTAAAATCTTGGTTTAAATGAATTAAACTTATTTAGAAAATGTGTTTGAGGCAATCGCGACCAATCCACCGGATTGCTTTTTCCACCAACTTCTTAAGCGAGTCCCAAAATCCTTCTAGGAAACCCCGGAATATATGGAACTCTATTCCAATATCCCGATGAATTTTTGACCCCTAAATCTCAAATTTTGGTTTAAATGAACTAAATATACTTAGAAAAAGTGATTAAGGCAATCGCGACCAATCCACCGGATTGCTTTCTCCACCAACTCTTTGAGCGAGTCCCAATATCATTCTAGGAACCCCCGGAATAGATGGAACTCCGTTCCAATATACCGGTGAATTTTTTACCCCCAAATCTAAAATTTTGGTTTAAATGAACTAAATATACTTAGAAAAAGTGTTTGAGGCAATCGCGACCAATCCACCGGATTGCTTTGTCCACCAACTCCTTGAGCGAGTCCCAATATCCTTCAAACGACCCCCCAGAATAGATGGAACTCTGTTCCAATTTCACGATAAATTTTTGACCCCTAAATCTCAAATTTTGGTTTAAATGAACTAAATTTACTTAGAAAATGTGTTTGGGCAATCGCTACCAATCCACCAGATTGCTTTCTCCACCAACTCTTTGAGCGAGTCCCAATATCCTTCTATTAGCCACCGGAATAGATGAAACTCCGTACCAATATCTCGGTGAACTTTTGACCCCCAACTCTAAAATCTTGGTTTAAATGAATTAAACTTATTTAGAAAATGTGTTTGAGGCAATCGCGACCAATCCACCGGATTGCTTTTTCCACCAACTTCTTAAGCGAGTCCCAAAATCCTTCTAGGAAACCCCGGAATATATGGAACTCTATTCCAATATCCCGATGAATTTTTGACCCCTAAATCTCAAATTCTGGGTTAAATGAACTAAAATTACTTAGAAAATGTGTTTGAGGCAATCGCTACCAATCCACCAGAATGCTTTCTCCACCAACTCTTTGAGCGAGTCACAATATCGTTTTAGGAACCCCCGGAATAGACGAAACTCCGTTCCAATATGCCGGCGAATTTCTGACACCAAAATCTAAAATTTTGGTTTAAATGAACTAAATATACTAAGGAAAAGTAATTGAGGCAATCGCGACCAATTCACCGGATTGCTTTCTCCACCAACTCCTTGAGCGAGTCCCAATATCATTCAAGCAACCCCACAGGTTAGATGGAACTCTGTTCCAATATCCCGATGAATTTTTGACCACTAAATCTCAAATTTTGGTTTAAATGAACTAAATTTACTTAGAAAATGTGTTTAAGGCAATCGCGACCAATCCACCTAATTGCTTTCTCCGCCTACTCTTTAAGCGAGTCCAAATATCCTTCTAGCAACCCCCAGAATAGATGGAACTCCGTTCTAATATTCCAAGGAATTTTTTACCCCCAAATCTAAATTTTGGTTTAAATGAATTAAATTTACTTAGAAAAAGTGTTTGAGGCAATCGCGACCAATCCAACGGATTGCTTTCTCTACCAACTCCTTGAGTGAATCTCAATATCCTTCAAGCAACCCCCAGAATAGATGGAACTCTGTTTCAATATCCCGATGAATTTTTGACCATTAAATCTCAAATTTTGGTTTAAAAGAACTAAATTTACTTAGAAAATGTGTTTGAAGCAATCGCGACCAATCCACCGGATTGCTTTCTCCGCCTACTCTTTGAGCGAGTCCCAATATCCTTCTAGGAACCCTCGGAATAGATGGAACTCTATTCCAATATCTCGATGTATTTTTGACCCCTAAATCTCAAATTTTGGTTTAAATGAACTAAATTAACTTAGAAAATGTGTTTGAGGCAATCCCGACCAATCCACCGGATTGCTTTTTCCACCAACTTCTTAAGCGAGTTCCAATATCCTTCTAGGAACCCCCGGAATAGATGGGACTCCGTTCCAATATCCCGATGAATTTTTGACCCCTAAATCTCAAATTTTGGTTTAAATGAACTAAATTTACTTAGAAAATGTGTTTGAGGCAATCGCGACCAATCCATCAGATTGCTTTCTCCACCAACTCTTTGAGCGAGTCCCAATATCCTTCTAGGAACCCCCGGAATAGATGGAACTCCGTTCCAATATCCCGGTGAATTTTTGACCCCCAAATCTAAGTTTTGGTTTAAATGAACTAAATATACTTAGAAAAAGTGTTTGAGCCAATCGCGACCAATCCACCGGATTGCTTTGTCCACCAACTCCTTGAGCGAGTCCCAATATCCTTCAAACAACCCCCCGAATAGATGGAACTCTGTTCCAATATCCCGATGAATTTTTGACCCCTAAATCTCAAATCTTGGTTTAAATGAACTAAATTTACTTAGAAAATGTGTTTGGGGCAATCGCGACCAATCCACCGGATTGCTTTCTCCACCATGTCTTTGTGCGAGTCCCAATATCCTTCTATTAACCACCAGAATAGATGAAACTTCGTACCAATATCCCGGTGAACTTTTGACCCCCAAATCTAAAATTTTGGTTTAAATGAACTAAATATATACTTAGAAAATGTGTTTGAGGCAATCGCGACCAATCCACCGGATTGCTTTTTCCACCAACTTCTTAAGCGAGTCCCAATATCCTTCTAGGAACCCCCAGAATAGATGGAACTCCGTTCCAATATCCCGATGAATTTTTGACCCATAAATCTCAAATTTTGGTTTAAATGAACTAAATTTACTTAGAAAAAGTGTTTGAGGCAATCGCGACCAATCCACCGGATTTCTTTCTCCACCAAGTCTTTGTGCGAGTCCCAATATCCTTCTATTAACCAACGGAATAGATGAAACTCCGTACCATTATCCCGGTGAACTTTTGACCCCCAACTCTAAAATCTTGGTTTAAATGAATTAAACTTATTTAGAAAATGTGTTTGAGGCAATCGCGACCAATCCGCCGGATTGCTTTTTCCACCAACTTCTTAAGCGAGTCCCAATATCCTTCTAGGAACCCCCGGAATAGATGGAACTCCGTTCCAATATCCCGATGAATTTTTGACCCCTAAATCTCAAATTTTGGTTTAAATGAACTAAATTTACTTAGAAAATGTGTTTGAAGTAATCGCGACCAATCCACCTGATTGCTTTCTCCACCTACTCTTTAAGCGAGTCCCAACATCCTTCTAGCAACCCCCAGAATAGATGGAACTCCGTTCCAATATCCCAGGGATTTTTTTACCCCCAAATCTAAATTTTGGTTTAAATGAATTAAATTTACTTAGAAAAAGTGTTTGAGGCAATCGCGACCAATCCACCGGATTGCTTTCTCCGCCTACTCTTTGAGCGAGTCCCAATATCCTTCTAGGAACCCTCGGAATAGATGGAACTCTATTCCAATATCTCGATGAATTTTTGACCCCTAAATCTCAAATTTTGGTTTAAATGAACTAAATTAACTTAGAAAATTTGTTTGAGGCAATTGCGACCAATCCACCGGATTGCTTTCTCCACCTACTCTTTTAGCGAGTCCCAATATCCTTCTAGCAACCCCCCAGAATAAATGGAACTCCGTTCCAATATCCCGATGAATTTTTGACCCCTAAATCTCAAATTTTGGTTTAAATGAACTAAATTTACTTAGAAAATGTGTTTGAGGCAATCGCTACCAATCCACCAGATTGCTTTCTTCACCAACTCTTTGAGCGAGTCCCAATATCCTTCAAACAACCCCCCAGAATAGATGGAACTCTGTTCCAACATCCCGATGAATTTTTGACCCCTAAATCTCAAATTTTGGTTTAAATGAACTAAATATACTTAGAAAAAGTGTTTGAGGCAATCGCGACCAATCCACCGGATTGTTTTGTCCACCAACTCCTTGAGCGAGTCCCAATATCCTTCAAACAACCCCCCAGAATAGATGGAACTCTGTTCCAATATCCCGATGAATTTTTGACCCCTAAATCTCAAATTTTGGTTTAAATGAACTAAATTTACTTTGAAAATGTGTTTGAGGCAATCGCGACCAATCCACCAGATTGCTTTCTCCACCAACTCTTTGAGCGAGTCCTAATATCCTTCTAGGAACCCCCGAAATAGATGGAACTCCGTTCCAATATCCCGGTGAATTTTTGACCCCCAAATCTAAAATTTGGGTTTAAATGAACTAAATATACTTAGAAAAAGTCTTTGAGGCAATCGCGACCTGTCACACCCTGGGTTGCACAGCGTGCCCCCTACGCAGGTACGGGCGCACCCCATCTAGGCGAACGCCTAGCCATTATGGATCCATAATATTGTCCCATCTCGGCCAGCCACGCCACAGAAGGACGCCGGACACCGAGATCATTTATCCATATTATTCACACTCCCATGAATAATATAGGGCCTCCCCCAAGTTCGAACTCGCAACCTCTTCCTCATAAGGTTAGATTTCGCAACTTGAGTACCCATTTAGCCAATGGTTCAATGGATACACAAGTTGGGAAATCTAACCTTATGAGGAAGAGGTTGCGAGTTCGAGCTTTGGGGAGGCCCTATATTATTCATGGGAGTGTGAATAATATGGATAAATGATCTCGGTGTCCGGCGTCCTTGTGTGGCGTGGCTGGCCGAGATGGGACAATATTATGGATCCATAATGGCTAGGCGTTCGCCCCGAGGGGGTGCGCCCGCACCTGGGTAGGGGGCACGCTGTGCAACCCAGGGTGTGACACGACCAATCCACCGGACTGCTTTTTCCGCCTACTCCTTGGGCGAGTACCAATATCCTTCAAGCAACCCCCAAAATAGATGGAACTCCGTTCCAATATCCTGATTAATTTTTGACCCATAAATCTCAAATTTTGGCTTAAATAAACTAAATTTACTTAGAAAATGTGTTTGAGGCAATCGCGACCAATCCACCGGATAGCTTTCTCCACCAAGTCTTTGTGCGAGTCCCAATATCCTTCTATTAACCACCGGAATAGATCAAACTCCGTACCAATATCCCGGTGAACTTTTGACCCCCAACTCTAAAATCTTGGTTTAAATGAATTAAACTTATTTAGAAAATGTGTTTGAGGCAATCGCGACCAATCCACCGGATTGCTTTTTCCACCAACTTCTTAAGCGAGTCCCAATATCCTTCTAGGAACCCCCGGAATAGATGGAACTCCGTTCCAATATCCCGATGAATTTTTGACCCCTAAATCTCAAATTTTGGTTTAAATGAACTAAATTTGCTTAGAAAATGTGTTTGAGGCAATCGCGACCAATCCACCGGATTGCTTTCTCCACCTACTCTTTAAGCGAGACCCAATATCCTTCTAGCAACCCCCAAAATAGATGGAACTCCGTTCCAATATCCCAGGGAATTTTTTACCCCCAAATCTAAATTTTGGTTTAAATGAATTAAATTTATTTAGAAAAAGTGTTTGAGGCAATCGCGATTAATCCACCGGATTGCTTTTTCCGCCTACTCCTTGGGCGAGTCCCAATATCCTTCAAGCAACCCCCAAAATAGATGGAACTCCGTTTCAATATACCGATGAATTTTTGACCATTAAATCTCAAATTTTTGTTTAAATGAACTAAATTTACTTAGAAAATGTGTTTGAGGCAATCGCGACCAATCCACCATATTGCTTTCTCCACCAACTCTTTGAGCGAGTCCCAATATCCTTCTACGAACCCTCGGAATAGATGGAACTCTATTCCAATATCTCGATGAATTTTTGACCCCTAAATCTCAAATTTTGGTTTAAGTGAACTAAATATACTTAGAAAAAGTGTTTGAGGCAATCGCGACCAATCCACCGGATTGCTTTGTCCACCAACTCCTTCAGCGAGTCCCAATATCCTTCAAACGACCCCCCAGAATAGATGGAACTCTGTTCCAATATCCCGATGGATTTTTGACCCCTAAATCTCAAAATTTGGTTTAAATGAACTAAACTTACTTAGAAAATGTGTTTGCGGCAATCGCTACCAATCCACCAGATTGCTTTCTCCACCAACTCTTTGAGCGAGTCCCAATATCCTTCTATTAACCACCGGAATAGATGAAACTCCGTACCAATATCTCGGTGAACTTTTGACCCCCAACTCTAAAATCTTGGTTTAAATGAATTAAACTTATTTAGAAAATGTGTTTGAGGCAATCGCGACCAATCCACCGGATTGCTTTTCCCACCAACTTCTTAAGCGAGTCCCAAAATCCTTCTAGGAACCCCCGGAATATATGGAACTCTATTCCAATATCCCGATGAATTTTTGACCCCTAAATCTCAAATTTTGGTTTAAATGAACTAAATATACTTAGAAAAAGTGATTGAGGCAATCACAACCAATCCACCGGATTGCTTTCTCCACCAACTCTTTGAGCGAGTCCCAATATCATTCTACGAACCCCCGGAATAGATGGAACTCCGTTCCAATAACCCGGTGAATTTTTTACTCCCAAATCTAAAATTTTGGTTTAAATGAACTAAATATACTTAGAAAAAGTGTTTGAGGCAATCGCGACCAATCCACCGGATTGCTTTGTCCACCAACTCCTTGGGCGAGTCCCAAAATCCTTCAAACAACCCCCCAGAATAGATGGAACTTTGTTTCAATATCCCGATGAATTTTTGACCATTAAATCTCAAATTTTGGTTTAAAAGAACTAAATTTACTTAGAAAATGTGTTTGAAGCAATCGCGACCAATCCACCGGATTGCTTTCTCTGCCTACTCTTTGAGCGAGTCCCAATATCCTTCTAGGAACCCTCGGAATAGATGGAACTCTATTCCAATATCTCGATGAATTTTTGACCCCTAAATCTCAAATTTTGGTTTAAATGAACTAAATTAACTTTGAAAATGTGTTTGAGGCAATCGCGACCAATCCACCGGATTGCTTTCTCCACCTACTCTTTTAGCGAGTCCCAATATCCTTCTAGCACCCCCCAGAATAAATGGAACTCCGTTCCAATATCCCGATGAATTTTTGACAACTAAATCTCAAATTCTGGGTTAAATGAACTAAAATTACTTAGAAAATGTGTTTGAGGCAATCGCTACCAATCCACCAGAATGCTTTCTCCACCAACTCTTTGAGCGAGTCACAATATCGTTCTAGGAACCCCCGAAATAGACGGAACTCCGTTCCAATATGCCGGTGAATTTCTGACACCAAAATCTAAAATTTTGGTTTAAATGAACTAAATATACTATGAAAAAGTAATTGAGGCAATCGCGACCAATCCACCGGATTGCTTTCTCCACCAACTCCTTGAGCGAGTCCCAATATCCTTCAAGCAACCCCCCAGGATAGATGGAACTCCGTTCCAATATCCCGATGAATTTTTGACCACTAAATCTCAAATTTTGGTTTAAATGAACTAAATTTACTTAAAAAATGTGTTTAAGGCAATCGCGACCAATCCACCTAATTGATTTCTCCACCTACTCTTTAAGCGAGTCCCAATATCCTTCTAGCAACCCCCAGAATAGATGGAACTCCGTTCTAATATCCCATGGAATTTTTTACCCCAAATCTAAATTTTGGTTTAAATGAACTAAATTTACTTAGAAAAAGTGTTTGAGGCAATCGCGACCAATCCAACGGATTGCTTTCTCTGCCAACTCCTTGAGTGAATCTCAATATCCTTCAAGCAACCCCAGAATAGATGGAACTCTGTTTCAATATCCCGATGAATTTTTGACCATTAAATCTCAAATTTTGGTTTAAAAGAACTAAATTTACTTAGAAAATGTGTTTAAAGCAATCGCGACCAATCCACCGGATTGCTTTCTCCGCCTACTCTTTGAGCGAGTCCCAATATCCTTCTAGGAACCCTCGGAATAGATGGAACTCTATTCCAATATCTCGATGAATTTTTGACCCCTAAATCTCATATTTTGGTTTAAATGAACTAAATTTACTTAGAAAATGTGTTTGAGGCAATCGCTACCAATCCACCGGATTGCTTTCTCCACCAACTCTTTGAGCGAGTCCCAATATCCTTCTAGGAACCCCCGGAATAGATGGAACTCTATTCCAACATCTCGATGTATTTTTGACCCCTAAATCTCAAATTTTGGTTTAAATGAACAAAATTCACTTAGAAAATGTGTTTCAGGCAATCGCGACCAATCCACCGGATCGCTTTTTCCACCAACTTCTTAAGCGAGTTCCAATATCCTTCTAGGAACCCCCGGAATAGATGGGACTCCGTTCCAATATCCCGATGAATTTTTGACCCCTAAATCTCAAATTTTGGTTTAAATGAACTAAATTTACTTAGAAAATGTGTTTGAGGCAATCGGGACCAATCCATCAGATTGCTTTCTCCACCAACTTTTCGAGCGAGTCCTAATATCCTTCTAGGAACCCCCGAAATAGATGGAACTCCGTTCCAATATCCCGGTGAATTTTTGACCCCCAAATCTAAAATTTGGGTTTAAATGAACTAAATATACTTAGAAAAAGTGTTTGAGGCAATCGCGACCAATCCACCGTATTGCTTTTTCCGCCTACTCCTTGAGCGAGTCCCAAAATCCTTCAAGCAACCCCCAGAATAGATGGAACTCCGTTCCAATATCCCGATGAATTTTTTACCCAGAAATCTCAAATTTTGGTTTAAATGAACTAAATTTACTTAGAAAATGTGTTTGAGGCAATCGCGACCAATCCACCGGATTGCTTTCTCTACCATGTCTTTGTGCGAGTCCCAATATCCTTCTATTAACCACCAGAATAGATGAAACTCCGTACCAATATACCGGTGAACTTTCGACCCCCAAATCTAAAATTTTGGTTTAAATGAACTAAATATATACTTAGAAAATGTGTTTGAGCCAATCGCGACCAATCCACCGGATTGCTTTTTCCACCAACTTCTTAAGCGGGTCCTAATATCCTTCTAGGAACCCCCGGAATATATGGAACTCTAATCCAATATCCCGATGAATTTTTGACCCATAAATCTCAAATTTTGGTTTAAATGAACTAAATTTACTTAGAAAAAGTGTTTGAGGCAATCGCGACCAATCCACCGGATTTCTTTCTCCACCAAGTCTTTGTGCGAGTCCCAATATCCTTCTATTAACCACCGGAATAGATGAAACTCCGTACCACTATCCTGGTGAACTTTTGACCCCCAACTCTAAAATCTTGGTTTAAATGAATTAAACTTATTTAGAAAATGTGTTTGAGGCAATCGCGACCAATCAACCGGATTGCTTTTTCCACCAACTTCTTAAGCGAGTCCCAATATCCTTCTAGGAACCCTAGGAATAGATGGAACTCCGTTCCAATATTCCGATGAATTTTTTACCCCTAAATCTCAAATTTTGGTTTAAATGAACTAAATTTACTTAGAAATTGTGTTTGAGGCAATCGCGACCAATCCACCTGATTGCTTTCTCCACCTACTCTTTAAGCGAGTCCCAATATCCTTCTAGCAACCCCCTGAATAGATGGAACTCCGTTCCAATTTCCCAGGGAATTTTTTACCCCCAAATCTAAATTTTGGTTTAAATGAATTAAATTTACTTAGAAAAAGTGTTTAAGGCAATCGCGACCAATCCACCGGATTGCTTTCTCTACCAACTCCTTAAGCGAATCTCAATATCCTTCAAGCAACCCCCAGAATAGATGGAACTCCGTTTCAATATCCCGATGAATTTTTGACCATTAAATCTCAAGTTTTGGTTTAAAAGAACTAAATTTACTTAAAAAATGTGTTTGAAGCAATCGCGACCAATCCACCGGATTGCTTTCTCCGCCTACTCTTTGAGCGATTCCCAATATCCTTCTAGGAACCCTCGGAATAGATGGAACTCTATTCCAATATCTCGATGAATTTTTGACCCCTAAATCTCAAATTTTGGTTTAAATGAACTAAATTAACTTAGAAAATTTGTTTGAGGCAATTGCGACCAATCCTCCGGATTGCTTTCTCCACCTACTCTTTTAGCGAGTCCCAATATCCTTCTAGCAACCCCCCAGAATAAATGGAACTCTGTTCCAATATCCCGATGAATTTTTGACCCCTAAATCTCAAATTTTGCTTTAAATGAACTAAATATATACTTAGAAAAAGTGTTTGAGGCAATCGCGACCAATCCACCGGATTGCTTTGTCCACCAACTCTTTGAGCGAGTCCTAATATCCTTCAAACAACCCCCCAGAATAGATGGAACTCTGTTCCAATATCTCGATGAATTTTTGACCCCTAAATCTCAAATTTTGGTTTAAATGAACTAAATTTACTTTGAAAATGTGTTTGAGGCAATCGCGACCAATCCACCAGATTGCTTTCTCCACCAACTCTTTGAGCGAGTCCTAATATCCTTCTAGGAACCCCCGGAATAGATGGAACTCCGTTCCAATATCCCGGTGAATTTTTGACCCCCAAATCTAAAATTTGGGTTTAAATGAACTAAATATACTTAGAAAAAGTGTTTGAGGCAATCGCGACCAATCCACCGGATTGCTTTTTCCGCCTACTCCTTGAGCGAGTACCAATATCCTTCAAGCAACCCCCAGAATAGAGGGAACTCCGTTCCAATATCCTGATGAATTTTTGACCCATAAATCTCAAATTTTGGTTTAAATAAACTAAATTTACTTAGAAAATGTGTTTGAGGCAATCGCGACCAATCCACCGGATTGCTTTCTCCACCAAGTCTTTGTGCGAGTCCCAATATCCTTCTATTAACCACCGGAAAAGATGAAACTCCGTACCAATATCCCGGTGAACTTTTGACCCCCAACTCTAAAATCTTGGTTTAAATGAATTAAACTTATTTAGAAAATGTGTTTGAGGCAATCGCGACCAATCAACCGGATTGCTTTTTCCACCAACTTCTTAAGCGAGTCCCAATATCCTTCTAGGAACCCTAGGAATAGATGGAACTCCGTTCCAATATCCCGATGAATTTTTGACCCCTAAATCTCAAATTTTGGTTTAAATGAACTAAATTTACTTAAAAAATGTGTTTGAGGCAATCGTGACCAATCCACCTGATTGCTTTCTCCACCTACTCTTTAAGCGAGTCCCAATATCGTTCTAGCAACCCCCTGAATAGATGGAACTCCGTTCCAATTTCCCAGGGAATTTTTTACCCCCAAATCTAAATTTTGGTTTAAATGAATTAAATTTACTTAGAAAAAGTGTTTAAGGCAATCGCGACCAATCCACCGGATTGCTTTCTCTACCAACTCCTTGAGCGAATCTCAATAACCATCAAGCAACCCCCAGAATAGATGGAACTCCGTTTCAATATCCCGATGAATTTTTTACCATTAAATCTCAAGTTTTGGTTTAAAAGAACTAAATTTACTTAAAAAATGTGTTTGAAGCAATCGCGACCAATCCACCGGATTACTTTCTCCGCCTACTCTTTGAGCGAGTCCCAATATCCTTTTAGGAACCCTCGATGAATAGGTGGAACTCTATTCCAATATCTCGATGAATTTTTGACCCCTAAATCTCAAATTTTGGATTAAATGAACTAAATATACTTAGAAAAAGTGTTTGAGGCAATCGCGACCAATCCACCGGATTGCTTTGTCCACCAACTCCTTGAGCGAGTCCCAATATCCTTCAAACGACCCCCCAGAATAGATGGAACTCTGTTCCAATATCCCGATGGATTTTTGACCCCCTAAATCTCAAAATTTGATTTAAATGAACTAAATTTACTTAGAAAATGTGTTTGGGGCAATCGCTACCAATCCACCAGATTGCTTTCTCCACCAACTCTTTGAGCGAGTCCCAATATCCTTCTATTAACCACCGAAATAGATGAAACTCCGTACCAATATCTCGGTGAACTTTTGACCCCCAACTCTAAAATCTTGGTTTAAATGAATTAAACTTATTTAGAAAATGTGTTTGAGGCAATCGCGACCAATCCACCGGATTGCTTTTTCCACCAACTTCTTAAGCGAGTCCCAAAATCCTTTTAGGAACCCCCGGAATATATGGAACTCTATTCCAATATCCCGATGAATTTTTGACCCCTAAATCTCAAATTTTGGTTTAAATGAACTAAATATACTTAGAAAAAGTGATTGAGGCAATCGCGACCAATCCACCGGATTGCTTTCTCCACCAACTCTTTGAGCAAGTCCCAATATCATTCTAGGAACCCCCGGAATTGATGCAACTCCGTTCCAATATCCCGGTGAATTTTTTACCCCCAAATCTAAAATTTTGGTTTAAATGAACTAAATATACTTAGAAAAAGTGATTGAGGCAATCGCGACCAATCCACCGGATTGCTTTGTCCACCAACTCCTTGGGCGAGTCCAATATCCTTCAAACAACCCCCCAGAATAGATGGAACTCTGTTTCAATATCCCGATGAATTTTTGACCATTAAATCTCAAATTTTGGTTTAAAAGAACTAAATTTACTTAGAAAATGGGTTTGAAGCAATCGCGACCAATCCACCGGATTGCTTTCTCCGCCTACTCTTTGAGCGAGTCCCAATATCCTTCTAGGAACCCTCGGAATAGATGGAACACTATTCCAATATCTCGATGAATTTTTGTGCCCTAAATCTCAAATTTTGGTTTAAATGAACTAAATTAACTTAGAAAATGTGTTTGAGGCAATCGCGACCAATCCACCGGATTGCTTTCTCCACCTACTCTTTTAGCGAGTCCCAATATCCTTCTAGCAACCCCCCAGAATAAATGGAACTCCGTTCCAATATCCCGATGAATTTTTGACCCCTAAATCTCAAATTTTGGTTTAAATGAACTAAATTTACTTAGAAAATGTGTTTGAGGCAATCGCTACCAATCCACCAGATTGCTTTCTCCACCAACTCTTTGAGCGAGTCCTAATGTCCTTCTAGGAACCCCCGAAATAGATGGAACTCCGTTCCAATATCCCGGTGAATTTTTGACCCCCAAATCTAAAATTTGGGTTTAAATGAACTAAATATACTTAGAAAAAGTGTTTGAGGCAATCGCGACCAATCCACCGGATTGCTTTGTCCACCAACTCCTTGAGCGAGTCCCAATATCCTTCAAACGACGCCCCAGAATAGATGGAACTCTGTTCCAATATCCCGATGAATTTTTGACCCCCTAAATCTCAAAATTTGGTTTAAATGAACTAAATTTACTTAGAAAAGGTGTTTGGGGCAATCGCTACCAATCCACCAGATTGGTTTCTCCACCAACTCTTTGAGCGAGTCCCAATATCCTTCTATTAACCACCGGAATAGATGAAACTCCGTACCAATATCTCGGTCAACTTTTGACCCCCAACTCTAAAATCTTGGTTTAAATGAATTAAACTTATTTAGAAAATGTGTTTGAGGCAATCGCGACCAATCCACCGTATTGCTTTTTCCACCAACTTCTTAAGCGAGTCCCAAAATCCTTCTAGGAACCCCCGGAATAAATGGAACTCTGTTCCAATATCCCGATGAATTTTTGACCCCTAAATCTCAAATTTTGGTTTAAATGAACTAAATTTACTTAGAAAATGTGTTTGAGGCAATCGCGACCAATCCACCGTATTGCTTTCTCCACCAACTCTTTGAGCGAGTCCTAATATCCTTCTAGCAACCCCCAGAATAGATGGAACTCCGTTCCAATATCCTGGTCAATTTTTGACCCACAAATCTAAAATTTGGGTTTAAATGAACTAAATATACTTAGAAAAAGTGTTTGAGGCAATCGCGACCAATCCACCGGATTGCTTTTTCCTCCTACTCCTTGAGCGAATCCCAATATCCTTCAAGCAACCCCCAGAATAGATGGAACTCCGTTCCAATATCCCGATGAATTTTTGACCCCTAAATCTCAAATTTTGGTTTAAATGAACTAAATTTACTTAGAAAATGTGTTTGAGGCAATCGCTACCAATCCACCAGATTGCTTTCTCCACCAACTCTTTGAGCGAGTCCTAATATCCTTCTAGGAACCCCCGAAATAGATGGAACTCCGTTCCAATATCCCGGTAAATTTTTTACCCCCAAATCTAAAATTTTGTTTTAAATGAACTAAATATACTTAGAAAAAGTGTTTGAGGCAATCGCGACCAATCCACCGGATTGCTTTGTCCACCAACTCCTTGGGCGAGTCCCAATATACTTCAAACAACCCCCAGAATAGATGGAACTCTGTTTCAATATCCCGATGAATTTTTGACCATTAAATCTCAAATTTTGGTTTAAAAGAACTAAATTTACTTAGAAAATGTGTTTGAAGCAATCGCGACCAATCCACCGGATTGCTTTCTCCGCCTACTATTTGAGCGAGTCCCAATATCCTTCTAGGAACCCTCGGAATAGATGGAACTCTATTCCAATATCTCGATGAATTTTTGACCCCTAAATCTCAAATTTTGGTTTAAATGAACTAAATTAACTTAGAAAATGTGTTTGAGGCAATCGCGACTAAATTAACTAAATTAACTTTTTCTAAGTATATTTAGTTCATTTAAACCAAAATTTGAGATTTAGGGGTCAAAAATTCATCGAGATATTGGAATAGAGTTCCACCTATTCCGAGGGTTCCTAGAAGGATATTGGGACTCGCTCAAAGAGTTGGTGGAGAAAGCAATATGGTGGATTGGTCGCGATTGCCTCAAACACATTTTCTAAGTAAATTTAGTTCATTTAAACCAAAATTTGAGATTTAATGGTTAAAAATTCATCGGGATATTGAAACGGAGTTCCATCTATTTTGGGGGTTGCTTGAAGGATATTGGGACTCGCTCAAGGAGTAGGCGAAAAAAGCAATCCGGTGGATTGGTCGCGATTGCCTCAAACACTTTTTCTAAGTAAATTTAATTCATTTAAACGAAAATTTAGATTTGGGGGTAAAAAATTCCCTGGGATATTGGAACGGAGTTCCATCTATTTTGGGGGTTGCTAGAAGGATATTGGGACTCGCTAAAAGAGTAGGTGGAGAAAGCAATCCGGTGGATTGGTCGCAATTGCCTCAAACAAATTTTCTAAGTTAATTTAGTTCATTTAAACCAAAATTTGAGATTTAGGGGTCAAAAATTCATCGAGATATTGGAATAGAGTTCCTAAAAGATGAAACTCCGTACCAATATCTCGGTGAACTTTTGACCCCCAACTCTAAAATCTTGGTTTAAATGAATTAAACTTATTTAGAAAATGTGTTTGAGGCAATCGCGACCAATCCACCGGATTGCTTTTTCCACCAACTTCTTAAGCGAGTCCCAAAATCCTTCTAGGAACCCCCGGAATATATGGAACTCTATTCCAATATCCCGATGAATTTTTGACCCCTAAATCTCAAATTTTGGTTTAAATGAACTAAATATACTTAGAAAAAGTGATTGAGGCAATCGCGACCAATCCACCGGATTGCTTTCTCCACCAACTCTTTGAGCGAGTCCCAATATCATTCTAGGAACCCCCGGAATAGATGGAACTCCGTTCCAATATCCCAGGGAATTTTTTACCCCCAAATCTAAATTTTGGTTTAAATGAATTAAATTTACTTATAAAAAGTGTTTGAGGCAATCGCGACCAATCCAACGGATTGCTTTCTCTACCAACTCCTTGAGCGAATCTCAATATCCTTCAAGCAACCCCCAGAATAGATGGAACTCTGTTTCAATATCCCTATGAATTTTTGACCCCTAAATCTCAAATTTTGGTTTAAATGAGCTAAATTAACTTAGAAAATGTGTTTGAGGCAATCGCGACCAATCCACCGGATTGCTTTCTCCACCTACTCTTTTAGCGAGTCCCAATATCCTTCTAGCAACCCCCCAGAATAAATGGAACTCCGTTCCAATATCCCGATGAATTTTTGACCCATAAATCTCAAATTTTGGTTTAAATGAACTAAAATTTGGGTTTAAATGAACTAAATATACTTAGAAAAAGTGTTTGAGGCAATCGCGACCAATCCACCGGATTGCTTTTTCCGCCTACTCCTTGAGCGAGTACCAATATCCTTCAAGCAACCCCCAGAATAGAGGGAACTCCGTTCCAATATCCTGATGAATTTTTGACCCATAAATCTCAAATTTTGGTTTAAATAAACAAAATTTACTTAGAAAATGTGTTTGAGGCAATCGCGACCAATCCACCGGATTGCTTTCTCCACCAAGTCTTTGTGCGAGTCCCAATATCCTTCTATTAACCGCCGGAATAGATGAAACTCCGTACCAATATCCCGGTGAACTTTTGACCCCCAACTCTAAAATCTTGGTTTAAATGAATTATACTTATTTAGAAAATGTGTTTGAGGCAATCGCGACCAATCCACCGTATTGCGTTTTCCACCAACTTCTTAAGCGAGTCCCAATATCCTTCTAGGAACCCCAGGAATAGATGGAACTCCGTTCCAATATCCCGATAAATTTTTGACCCCTAAATCTCAAATTTTGGTTTAAATGAACTAAATTTACTTAAAAATTGTGTTTGAGGCAATCGCGACCAATCCACCTGATTGCTTTCTCCACCTACTCTTTAAGCGAGTCCCAATATCCTTCTAGCAACCCCCTGAATAGATGGAACTCCATTCCAATTTCCCAGGGAATTTTTTACCCCCAAATCTAAATTTTGGTTTAAATGAATTAAATTTACTTAGAAAAAGTGTTTGAGGCAATCGCGACCAATCCAACGGATTGCTTTCTCTACCAACTCCTTGAGCGAATCTCAATATCCTTCAGGCAACCCCCAGAATAGATGGAACTCTGTTTCAATATCCCTATGAATTTTTGACCATTAAATCTCAAATTTTGGTTTAAAAGAACTAAATTTACTTAGAAAATGTGTTTGAAGCAATCGCGACCAATCCACCGGATTGCTTTCTCCGCCTACTCTTTGAGCGAGTCCCAATATCCTTCTAGGAACCCTCGGAATAGATGGAACTCTATTCCAATATCTCGATGAATTTTTGACCCCTAAATCTCAAATTTTGGTTTAAATGAGCTAAATTAACTTAGAAAATGTGTTTGAGGCAATCACGACCAATCCACCGGATTGCTTTCTCCACCTACTCTTTTAGCGAGTCCCAATATCCTTGTAGCAACACCCCAGAATAAATGGAACTCCGTTCCAATATCCCGATGAATTTTTGACCCCTAAATCTCAAATTTTGGTTTAAATGAACTAAATTTATTTAGAAAATGTGTTTGAGGCAATCGCTACCAATCCACCATATTGCTTTCTCCACCAACTCTTTGAGCGAGTCCCAATATCCTTCTAGGAACCCTCGGAATAGACAGAACTCCGTTCCAATATCCCGGTGAATTTTTGAGACCCAAATCTAAAATTTTGGTTTAAATGAACTAAATTTACCTAGAAAAAGTAATTGAGGCAATCGCGACCAATTCACCGGATTGCTTTCTCCACCAACTCCTTGAGCGAGTCCCAATATCCTTCAAGCAACCCCCCAGGATAGATGGAGCTCCGTTCCAATATCCCGATGAATTTTTGACCACAAAATCTCAAATTTTGGTTTAAATGAATTAAATTTACTTAGAAAATTTGTTTGAGGCAATCGCGACCAATCCACCAGATTGCTTTCTCCACCAACTCTTTGAGCGAGTCCCAATATCCTTTTTAGGAACCCCCGAATAGATGGAACTCCGTTCCAATATCCCGGTGAGTTTTTGACCCCCAAATCTCAAATTTTGGTTTAAATGAACTAAATATACTTAGAAAAAGTATTTGAGGCAATCGCGACCAATCCACCGGATTGCTTTGTCCAACAACTCCTTGAGCGAGTCCCAATATCCTTCAAACAACCCCCAAGAATAGATGGAACTCTGTTCCAATATCCCGATGAATTTTTGACCCCTAAATCTCAAATTTTGGTTTAAATGAACTAAATTTACTTAGAAAATGTGTTTGGGGCAATCGCTACCAATCCACCAGATTGCTTTCTCCACCAACTCTTTGAGCGAGTTCCAATATCCTTCAAACAACCCCCCAGAATAGATGGAACTCTGTTCCAATATCCCGATGAATTTTTGACCCCTAAATCTCAAATTTTGGTTTAAATGAACTGAATATATACTTAGAAAAAGTGTTTGAGGCAATCGCGACCAATCCACCGGATTGCTTTGTCCACCAACTCCTTGAACGAGTCCCAATATCCTTCAAACAACCCCCCAGAATAGATGGAACTCTGTTCCAATATCCCGATGAATTTTTGACCCCTAAATCTCAAATTTTTGTTTAAATGAACTAAATTTACTTTGAAAATGTGTTTGAGGCAATCGCGACCAATCCACCAGATTGCATTCTCCACCAACTCTTTGAGCGAGTCCTAATATCCTTCTAGGAACCCCCGAAATAGATGGAACTCCGTTCCAATATCCCGGTGAATTTTTGACCCCCAAATCTAAAATTTGGGTTTAAATAAACTAAATATACTTAGAAAAAGTGTTTGAGGCAATCGCGACCAATCCACCGGATTGCTTTTTCCGCCTACTCCTTGAGCGAGTACCAATATCCTTCACGCAACCCCCAGAATAGATTGAACTCCGTTCCAATATCCTGATGAATTTTTGACCCATAAATCTCAAATTTTGGTTTAAATAAACTAAATTTACTTAGAAAATGTGTTTGAGGAAATCGCGACCAATCCACCGGATTGCTTTCTCCACCAAGTCTTTGTGCGAGTCCCAAAATCCTTCTATTAACCACCGGAATAGATGAAACTCCGTACCAATATCCCGGTGAACTTTTGACCCCCAACTCTAAAATCTTGGTTTAAATGAATTAAACTTATTTAGAAAATGTGTTTGAGGCAATCGTGACCAATCCACCGGATTGCGTTTTCCACCAACTTCTTAAGCGAGTCCCAATATCCTTCTAGGAACCCCCAGAATAGACGGAACTCCGTTCCAATATCCCGATAAATTTTTGACCCCTAAATCTAAAATTTTGGTTTAAATGAACTAAATTTACTTAGAAATTGTGTTTGAGGCAATCGCGACCAATCCACCTGATTGCTTTCTCCACCTACTCTTTAAGCGAGTCCCAATATCCTTCTAGCAACCCCCTGAATAGATGGAACTCCGTTCCAATTTCCCAGGGAATTTTTTACCCCCAAATCTAAATTTTGGTTTAAATGAATTAAATTTACTTAGAAAAAGTGTTTGAGGCAATCGCGACCAATCCAACGGATTGCTTTCTCTACCAACTCCTTGAGCGAATCTCAATATCCTTCAAGCAACCCCCAGAATAGATGGAACTCTGTTTCAATATCCCGATGAATTTTTGACCATTAAATCTCAAATTTTGGTTTAAAAGAACTAAATTTACTTAGAAAATGTGTTTGAAGCAATCGCGACCAATCCACCGGATTGCTTTCTCCGCCTACTCTTTGAGCGAGTCCCAATATCCTTCTAGGAACCCTCGGAATAGATGGAACTCTATTCCAATATCTCGATGAATTTTTGACCCCTAAATCTCAAATTTTGGTTTAAATGAACTAAATTAACTTAGAAAATGTGTTTGAGGCAATCGCGACCAATCCACCGGATTGCTTTCTCCACCTACTCTTTTAGCGAGTCCCAATATCCTTCTAGCAACCCCCCAGAATAAATGGAACTCCGTTCCAATATCCCGATGAATTTTTGACCCCTAAATCTCAAATTTTGGTTTAAATGAACTAAATTTATTTAGAAAATGTGTTTGAGGCAATCGCTACCAATCCACCATATTGCTTTCTGCACCAACTCTTTGAGCGAGTCCCAATATCCTTCTAGGAACCCTCGGAATAGACAGAACTCCGTTCCAATATCCCGGTGAATTTTTGACACCCAAATCTAAAATTTTGGTTTAAATGAACTAAATTTACCTAGAAAAAGTAATTGAGGCAATCGCGACCAATTCACCGGATTGCTTTCTCCACCAACTCCTTGAGCGAGTCCCAATATCCTTCAAGCAACCCCCAGGATAGATGGAGCTCCGTTCCAATATCCCGATGAATTTTTGACCACTAAATCTCAAATTTTGGTTTAAATGAAGTAAATTTACTTAGAAAATTTGTTTGAGGCAATCGCGACCAATCCACCAGATTGCTTTCTCCACCAACTCTTTAAGCGAGTCCCAATATCCTTCTAGGAACCCCCGGAATAGATGGAACTCCGTTCCAATATCCCGGTGAGTTTTTGACCCCCAAATCTAAAATTTTGGTTTAAATGAACTAAATATCCTTAGAAAAAGTATTTGAGGCAATCGCGACCAATCCACCGGATTGCTTTGTCCAACAACTCCTTGAGCGAGTCCCAATATCCTTCAAACAACCCCCAAGAATAGATGGAACTTTGTTCCAATATCCCGATGAATTTTTGACCCCTAAATCTCAAATTTTGGTTTAAATGAACTAAATTTACTTAGAAAATGTGTTTGGGGCAATCGCTACCAATCCACCAGATTGCGTTTCCCACCAACTCTTTGAGCGAGTCCCAATATCCTTCAAACAACCCCCAAGAATAGATGGAACTCTGTTCCAATATCCCGATGAATTTTTGACCCCTAAATCTCAAATTTTGGTTTAAATGAACTAAATATACTTAGAAAAAGTGTTTGAGGCAATCGCGACCAATCCACCGGATTGCTTTGTCCACCAACTCCTTGAGCGAGTCCCAAGATCCTTCAAACAACCCCCCAGAATAGATGGAACTCTGTTCCAATATCCCGATGAATTTTTGACCCCTAAATCTCAAATTTTTGTTTAAATGAACTAAATTTACTTTGAAAATGTGTTTGAGGCAACCGCGACCAATCCACCAGATTGCTTTCTCTACCAACTCTTTGAGCGAGTCCTAATATCCTTCTAGGAACCCCCGAAATAGATGGAACTCCGCTCCAATATCCCGGTGAATTTTTGACCCCCAAATCTAAAATTTGGGTTTAAATGAACGAAATATACTTAGAAAAAGTGTTTGAGGCAATCGCGACCAATCCACCGGATTTCGTTTTCCACCAACTTCTTAAGCGAGTCCCAATATCCTTTTAGGAACCCCCGGAATAGACAGAACTCCGTTCCAATATCCTGGTGAATTTTTGACACCAAAATCTAAAATTTTGGTTTAAATGAACTAAATATACTTAGAAAAAGTAATTGAGGCAATCGCGACCAATTCACCAGATTGCTTTCTCCACCAACTCCTTGAGCGAGTCCCAATATCCTTCAAGCAACCCCCAGGATAGATGGAGCTCCGTTCCAATATCCCGATGAATTTTTGACCACTAAATCTCAAATTTTGGTTTAAATGAATTAAATTTACTTAGAAAATTTGTTTGAGGCAATCGCGACCAATCCACCAGATTGCTTTCTCCACCAACTCTTTAAGCGAGTCCCAATATCCTTCTAGGAACCCCCGGAATAGATGGAACTCCGTTCCAATATCCCGGTGAGTTTTTGACCCCCAAATCTAAAATTTTGGTTTAAATGAACTAAATATACTTAGAAAAAGTATTTGAGGCAATCGCGACCAATCCACCGGATTGCTTTCTCCACCTACTCTTTTAGCGAGTCCCAATATCCTTCTAGCAACCCCCCCAGAATAAATGGAACTCCGTTCCAATATCCCGATGAATTTTTGACCCCTAAATCTCAAATTTTGGTTTAAATGAACTAAATTTATTTAGAAAATGTGTTTGAGGCAATCGCTACCAATCCACCATATTGCTTTCTGCACCAACTCTTTGAGCGAGTCCCAATATCCTTCTAGGAACCCTCGGAATAGACAGAACTCCGTTCCAATATCCCGGTGAATTTTTGACACCCAAATCTAAAATTTTGCTTTAAATGAACTAAATTTACCTAGAAAAAGTAATTGAGGCAATCGCGACCAATTCACCGGATTGCTTTCTCCACCAACTCCTTGAGCGAGTCCCAATATCCTTCAAGCAACCCCCAGGATAGATGGAGCTCCGTTCCAATATCCCGATGAATTTTTGACCACTAAATCTCAAATTTTGGTTTAAATGAAGTAAATTTACTTAGAAAATTTGTTTGAGGCAATCGCGACCAATCCACCAGATTGCTTTCTCCACCAACTCTTTAAGCGAGTCCCAATATCCTTCTAGGAACCCCCGGAATAGATGGAACTCCGTTCCAATATCCCGGTGAGTTTTTGACCCCCAAATCTAAAATTTTGGTTTAAATGAACTAAATATACTTAGAAAAAGTATTTGAGGCAATCGCGACCAATCCACCGGATTGCTTTGTCCAACAACTCCTTGAGCGAGTCCCAATATCCTTCAAACAACCCCCAAGAATAGATGGAACTTTGTTCCAATATCCCGATGAATTTTTGACCCCTAAATCTCAAATTTTGGTTTAAATGAACTAAATTTACTTAGAAAATGTGTTTGGGGCAATCGCTACCAATCCACCAGATTGCGTTTCCCACCAACTCTTTGAGCGAGTCCCAATATCCTTCTAGGAACCCCCGGAATAGATGGAACTCCGTTCCAATATCCCGTTGAATTTTTGACCCCCAAATCTAAAATTTGGGTTTAAATGAACTAAATATACTTAGAAAAAGTGTTTGAGGCAATCGCGACCAATCCACCGGATTGCTTTGTCCACCAACTCCTTGAGCGAGTCCCAAGATCCTTCAAACAACCCCCCAGAATAGAAGGAACTCTGTTCCAATATCCCGATGAATTTTTGACCCCTAAATCTCAAATTTTTGTTTAAATGAACTAAATTTACTTTGAAAATGTGTTTGAGGCAACCGCGACCAATCCACCAGATTGCTTTCTCTACCAACTCTTTGAGCGAGTCCTAATATCCTTCTAGGAACCCCCGAAATAGATGGAACTCCGCTCCAATATCCCGGTGAATTTTTGACCCCCAAATCTAAAATTTGGGTTTAAATGAACGAAATATACTTAGAAAAAGTGTTTGAGGCAATCGCGACCAATCCACCGGATTTCGTTTTCCACCAACTTCTTAAGCGAGTCCTAATATCCTTTTAGGAACCCCCGGAATAGACAGAACTCCGTTCCAATATCCTGGTGAATTTTTGACACCAAAATCTAAAATTTTGGTTTAAATGAACTAAATATACTTAGAAAAAGTAATTGAGGCAATCGCGACCAATTCACCAGATTGCTTTCTCCACCAACTCCTTGAGCGAGTCCCAATATCCTTCAAGCAACCCCCAGGATAGATGGAGCTCCGTTCCAATATCCCGATGAATTTTTGACCACTAAATCTCAAATTTTGGTTTAAATGAATTAAATTTACTTAGAAAATTTGTTTGAGGCAATCGCGACCAATCCACCAGATTGCTTTCTCCACCAACTCTTTAAGCGAGTCCCAATATCCTTCTAGGAACCCCCGGAATAGATGGAACTCCGTTCCAATATCCCGGTGAGTTTTTGACCCCCAAATCTAAAATTTTGGTTTAAATGAACTAAATATACTTAGAAAAAGTATTTGAGGCAATCGCGACCAATCCACCGGATTGCTTTGTCCAACAACTCCTTGAGCGAGTCCCAATATCCTTCAAACAACCCCCAAGAATAGATGGAACTCTGTTCCAATATCCCGATGAATTTTTGACCCCTAAATCTCAAATTTTGGTTTAAATGAACTAAATTTACTTAGAAAATGTGTTTGGGGCAATCGCTACCAATCCACCAGATTGCGTTTTCCACCAACTCTTTGAGCGAGTCCCAATATCCTTCAAACAACCCCCAAGAATAGATGGAACTCTGTTCCAATATCCCGATGAATTTTTGACCCCTAAATCTCAAATTTTGGTTTAAATGAACTAAATATACTTAGAAAAAGTGTTTGAGGCAATCGCGACCAATCCACCGGATTGCTTTGTCCACCAACTCCTTGAGCGAGTCCCAAGATCCTTCAAACAACCCCCCAGAATAGATGGAACTCTGTTCCAATATCCCGATGAATTTTTGACCCCTAAATCTCAAATTTTTGTTTAAATGAACTAAATTTACTTTGAAAATGTGTTTGAGGCAACCGCGACCAATCCACCAGATTGCTTTCTCTACCAACTCTTTGAGCGAGTCCTAATATCCTTCTAGGAACCCCCGAAATAGATGGAACTCCGTTCCAATATCCCGGTGAATTTTTGACCCCCAAATCTAAAATTTGGGTTTAAATGAACGAAATATACTTAGAAAAAGTGTTTGAGGCAATCGCGACCAATCCACCGGATTTCGTTTTCCACCAACTTCTTAAGCGAGTCCCAATATCCTTTTAGGAACCCCCGGAATAGACAGAACTCCGTTCCAATATCCTGGTGAATTTTTGACACCAAAATCTAAAATTTTGGTTTAAATGAACTAAATATACTTAGAAAAAGTAATTGAGGCAATCACGACCAATTCACCAGATTGCTTTCTCCACCAACTCCTTGAGCGAGTCCCAATATCCTTCAAGCAACCCCGCAGGATAGATGGAACTCCGTTCCAATATCCCGATGAATTTTTGACCACTAAATCTCAAATTTTGGTTTAAATGAATAAAATTTACTTAGAAAATTTGTTTGATGCAATCGCGACCAATCCACCAGATTGCTTTCTCCACCAACTCTTTGAGCGAGTCCCAATATCCTTCTAGGAACCCCCGGAATAGAAGGAAGTTCGTTCCAATATCCCGGTGAATTTTTGACCCCCAAATCTTAAATTTTGGTTTAAATGAACTAAATATACTTAGAAAAAGTGTTTGAGGCAATCGCGACCAATCCACCGGATTGTTTTGTCCACCAACTCCTCGAGCGAGTCCCGATATCCTTCAAACAACCCCCAGAATAGATGGAACTCTGTTCCAATATCCCGATGAATTTTTGACCCCTAAATCTCAAATTTTGGTTTAAATGAACTAAATTTACTAAGAAATTGTGTTTGAGGCAATCGCTACCAATCCACCAGATTGCTTTCTCTACCAACTCTTTGAGCGAATCTCAATATCCTTCAAGCAACCCCCAGAATAGATGGAACGCCGTTTCAATATCCCGATGAATTTTTGACCATTAAATCTCAGGTTTTGGTTTAAAAGAACTAAATTTACTTAAAAAATGTGTTTGAAGCAATCGAAACCAATCCACCGGATTGCTTTCTCCGCCTACTCTTTGAGCGAGTCCCAATATCCTTCTAGGAACCCTCGGAATAGATGGAACTCAATTCCAATATCTCGATTAATTTTTGACCCCTAAATCTCAAATTTTGGTTTAAATGAACTAAATTAACTTAGAAAATTTGTTTGAGGCAATTGCGACCAATCCACCGGATTGCTTTCTCCACCTACTCTTTTAGCGAGTCCCAATATCCTTCTAGCAACCCCCCAGAATAAATGGAACTCCGTTCCAATATCCCGATGAATTTTTGACCCCTAAATCTCAAATTTTGGTTTAAATGAACTAAATTTACTTAGAAAAAGTAATTGAGGCAATCGCGACCAATTCATCGGATTGCTTTCTCCACCAACTCCTTCAGCGAGTCCCAATATCCTTCAACCAACCCCCCCAGGATAGATGGAGCTCCGTTCCAATATCCCGATGAATTTTTGACCACTAAATCTCAAATTTTGGTTTAAATGAATTAAATTTACTTAGAAAATTTGTTTGAGGCAATTGCGACCAATCCACCGGATTGCTTTCTCCACCAACTCTTTGAGCGAGTCCCAATATCCTTCTAGGAACCCCCGGAATAGATGGAACTCTATTCCAATATCTCGATGTATTTTTGACCCCTAAATCTCAAATTTTGGTTTAAATGAACTAAATTTACTTAGAAAATGTGTTTGAGGCAATCGCTACCAATCCACCAGAATGCTTTCTCCACCAACTCTTTGAGCGAGTCCCAATATCCTTCTAGGAACCCCCGGAATAGACGGAACTCCGTTCCAATATCCCGGTGAATTTTTGACACCAAAATCTAAAATTTTGGTTTAAATGAACTAAATATACTTAGAAAAAGTGTTTGAGGCAATCGCGACCAATCCACCGGATTGCTTTGTCCACCAACTCCTTGAGCGAGTCTCAATATCCTTCAAACAACCCCCAGAATAGATGGAACTCTGTTCCAATATCCCGATGAATTTTTGACCCCTAAATCTCAAATTTTGGTTTAAATGAACTAAATTTACGTAGAAAATGTGTTTGAGGCAATCGCTACCAATCCACCAGATTGCTTTCTCCACCAACTCTTTGAGCGAGTCCCAATATCCTTCTAGGAACCCTCGGAATAGATGGAACTTTATTCCAATATCTCGATGTATTTTTGACCCCTAAATCTCAAATTTTGGTTTAAATGAACTAAATTTACTTAGAAAATGTGTTTAAGACAATCGCTACCAATCCACCAGAATGCTTTCTCCACCAACTCTTTCAACGAGTCCCAATATCCTTCTAGGAACCCCCGGAATAGATGGAACTTCGTTCCAATATCCAGGTGAATTTTTGACCCCCAAATCTAAAATTTTGGTTTAAATGAACTAAATATACTTAGAAAAAGTGTTTGAGGCAATCGCGACCAATCCACCGGATTGCTTTGTCCACCAACTCCTTGAGCGAGTCCCAATATTTTTCAAACAACCCCTCAGAATAGATGGAACTCTGTTCCAATATCCCGATAAATTTTTGACCCCTAAATCTCAAATTTTGGTTTAAATGAACTAAATATACTTAGAAAAAGTGTTTGAGGCAATCGCGACGAATCCAGCGGATTGTTTTGTCCACCAACTCCTTGAGCGAGTCCCAATATCCTTCAAACAACCCCCCAGAATAGATGGAACTCTGTTCCAATATCCCGATGAATTTTTGACCCCTAAATCTCAAATTTTGGTTTAAATGAACTAAATTTACTTAGAAAATGTGTTTGAGGCAATCGCGACCAATCCACCAGATTGCTTTCTCCACCAACTCTTTGAGCGAGTCCTAATATCCTTCTAGGAACCCCCGAAATAGATGGAACTCTGTTCCAATATCCCGGTGAATTTTTGACCCCCAAATCTAAAATTTGGGTTTAAATGAACTAAATATACTTAGAAAGTGTTTGAGGCAATCTCGACCAATCAACCGAATTGCTTTTTCCGCCTACTCCTTGAGCGAGTACCAATATCCTTCAAGCAACCCCCAGAATAGATGGAACTCCGTTCCAATATCCCGATGAATTTTTGACCCATAAATCTCAAATTTTGGTTTAAATGAACTAAATTTACTTAGAAAATATGTTTGAGGCAATCGCGACCAATCCACCGGATTGCTTTCTCCACCAAGTCTTTGTGCGAGTCCCAATATCCTTCTAATAGATGAAACTCCGTACCAATATCCCGGTGAACTTTTGACCCCCAACTCTAAAATCTTGGTTTAAATGAATTAAACTTATTTAGAAAATGTGTTTGAGGGAATCGCGACCAATCCACCGGATTGCTTTTTCCACCAACTTCTTAAGCGAGTCTAGGAACCCCCAGAATAGATGGAACTCCGTTCCAATATCCCGATGAATTTTTGACCCATAAATCTCAAATTTTGGTTTAAATGAACTAAATTTACTTAGAAAAAGTGTTTGAGGCAATCGCGACCAATCCACCGGATTTCTTTCTCCACCAAGTCTTTGTGCGAGTCCCAACATCCTTCTATTAACCACCGGAATAGATGATACTCCGTACCACTATCCCGGTGAACTTTTGACCCCCAACTCTAAAATCTTGGTTCAAATGAATTAAACTTATTTAGAAAATGTGTTTGAGGCAATCGCGACCAATCCACCGGATTGCTTTTTCCACCAACTTCTTAAGCGAGTCCCAATATCCTTCTAGGAATCCCCGGAATAGATGGAACTCCGTTCCAATATCCCGATGAATTTTTTACCCCTAAATCTCAAATTTTGGTTTAAATGAACTAAATTTACTTAGAAAATGTGTTTGAAGCAATCGCGACCAATCCACCTGATTGCTTTCTCCACCTACTCTTTAAGCGAGTCCCAATATCCTTCTAGCAACCCCCAGAATAGAGGGAACTCCGTTCCAATATCCCAGGGATTTTTTTACCCCCAAATCTAAATTTTGGTTTAAATGAATTAAATTTACTTAGAAAAAGTGTTTGAGGCAATCGCGACCAATCCACCGGATTGCTTTCTCTACCAACTCCTTGAGCGAATCTCAATATCCTTCAGGCAACCCCCAGAATAGATGGAACTCCGTTTCAATATCCCGATGAATTTTTGACCATTAAATCTCAAGTTTGGGTTTAAAAGAACTAAATTTACTGAAAAAATGTGTTTGAAGCAATCGCGACCAATCCACCGGATTGCTTTCTCCGGCTGCTCTTTGAGCGAGTCCTAATATCCTTCTAGGAACTCCCAGAATAGATGGAACTCCGTTCCAATATCCTGGTAAATTTTTGACCCACCAATCTAAAATTTGGGTTTAAATGAACTAAATATACTTAGAAAAAGTGTTTGAGGCAATCGCGACCAATCCACCGGATTGCTTTTTTCGCCTACTCCTTGAGCGAGTCCCAATATCCTTCAAGCAACCCCCAGAATGGATGGAACTCCGTTCCAATATCCCGATGAATTTTTGATCCATAAATCTCAAATTTTGGTTTAAATGAACTAAATTTACTTAGAAAAAGTGTTTGAGGCAATCGCAACCAATCCACCGGATTGCTTTCTTCACCAAGTCTTTGTACGAGTCCCAATATCCTTCTTTTAACCACCGGAATAGATGAAACTCCGTCCCAATATCCCGGTGAACTTTTGACCCCCAACTCTAAAATCTTGGTTTAAATGAATTAAACTTATTTAGAAAATGTGTTTGAGGCAATCGCGACCAATCCACCGGATTGCTTTTTCCACCAACTTCTTAAGCGAGTCCCAATATCCTTCTAGGAACCCCCGGAATAGATGGAACTCCGTTCCAATATCCCGATGAATTTTTGACCCCTAAATCTCAAATTTTGGATTAAATGAACTAAATTTACTTAGAAAATGTGTTTAAGGCAATCGCGACCAATCCACCTGATTGCTTTCTCCACCTACTCTTTAAGCGAGTCCCAATATCCTTCTAGCAACCCCCAGAATAGATGGAACTCCGTTCCAATATCCCAGGGAATTTTTTACCCCCAAATCTAAATTTTGGTTCAAATGAATTAAATTTACTTAGAAAAAGTGTTTGAGGCAATCGCGACCAATCCACCGGATTGTTTTTTCTACCAACTCCTTGAGCAAGTCCCAATATCCTTCAAGCAACCCCAGAATAGATGGAACACCGTTTCAATATCCCGATGAATTTTTGACCATTAAATCTCAAATTTTGGTTTAAATGAACTAAATTTACTAAGAAAATGTGTTTGAGGCAATCGCGACCAATCCACCGTATTGCTTTCTCCACCTACTCTTTTAGCGAGTCCCAATATTCTTCAAGCAACCCCCCAGGATAGATGGAACTCCATTCCAATATCCCGATGAATTTTTGACCACTAAATCTCAAATTTTGGTTTAAATGAATTAAATTTACTTAGAAAATTTGTTTGAGGCAATCACGACCAATCCACCAGATTGCTTTCTCCATCAACTCTTTCAGCGAGTCCCAATATCCTTCAAGGAACCCCCGGAATAGATGAAACTCCGTTCCAATATCCCGATGAATTTTTGACACCCAAATCTAAAATTTTGGTTTAAATGAATTAAATTTACTTAGAAAAAGTGTTTGAGGCAATCGCGACCAATCCAACGGATTGCTTTCTCTACCAACTCCTTGAGCGAATCTCAACATCCTTCAAGCAACCCCCAGAATAGATGGAACTCTGTTTCAATATCCCGATGAATTTTTGACCATTAAATCTCAAATTTTGGTTTAAAAGAACTAAATTTACTTAAAAAATGTGTTTGAAGCAATCGCGACCAATCCACCGGATTGCTTTCTCCGCCTACTCTTTAAGCGAGTCCCAATATCCTTCTAGGAACCCTCGGAATAGATGGAACTCTATTCCAATATCTCGATGAATTTTTGACCCCTAAATCTCAAATTTTGGTTTAAATGAACTAAATTAACCTAGAAAATGTGTTTGAGGCAATCGCGACCAATCCACCGGATTGCTTTCTCTACCTACTCTTTTAGCGAGTCCCAATATCCTTCTAGCAACCCTCCAGAATAAATGGAACTCCGTTCCAATATCCCGACAAATTTTTGACCCCTAAATCTCAAATTTTGATTGAAATGAACTAAATTTACTTAGAAAATGTGTTTGAGGCAATCGCTACCAATCCACCAGAATGCTTTCTCCACCAACTCCTTGAGCGAGTCCCAACATCCTTCTAGGAACCCCCAGAATAGATGGAAATCCGTTCCAATATCCCGGTGAATTTTTGACACCAAAATCTAAAATTTTGGTTTAAATGAACTAAATATACTTAGAAAAAGTAATTGAGGCAATCGCGACCAATTCCCCAGATTGCTTTCTCCACCAACTCCTTGAGCGAGTCCCAATATCCTTCAAGCAACCCCCCAGGATAGATGGAACTCTGTTCCAATATCCCAATGAATTTTTGACCACTAAATCTCAAATTTTGGTTTAAATGAATAAAATTTACTTAGAAAATTTGTTTGAGGCAATCGCGACCAATCCACCAGATTGCTTTCTCCACCAACTCTTTGAGCGAGTCCCAATATCCTTCTAGGAACCCCCGGAATAGATGGAACTTCGTTCCAATATCCCGGTGAATTTTTGACCCCCATATCTAAAATTTTGGTCTAAATGAACTAAATATACTTAGAAAAAGTGTTTGAGGCAACCGCGACCAATCCACCGGATTGCTTTGCCCACCAACTCCTTGAGCGATTCCCAATATCCTTCAAACAACCTCCTAGAATAGATGGAACTCTGTTCCAATATCCCGATGAATTTTTGACCCCAAAATCTCAAATTTTGGTTTAAATGAACTAAATTTACTTAGAAAATGTGTTTGAGGCAATCGCGACCAATCCACCAGATTGCTTTCTCCACCAACTCTTTGAGCGAGTCCTAATATCCTTCTAGGAACGCCCAGAATAGATGGAACTCCGTTCCAATATCCTGGTAAATTTTTGACCCACAAATCTAAAATTTGGGTTTAAATGAACTAAATATACTTAGAAAAAGTGTTTGAGGCAATCGCGACCAATCCACCGGATTGCTTTTTTCGCCTACTCCTTGAGCGAGTCCCAATATCCTTCAAGCAACCCCCAAAATGGATGGAACTCCGTTCCAATATCCCGATGAATTTTTGATCCATAAATCTCAAATTTTGGTTTAAATGAACTAAATTTACTTAGAAAAAGTGTTTGAGGCAATCGCGACCAATCCACCGGATTGCTTTCTCCACCAAGTCTTTGTGCGAGTCCCAATATCCTTCTATTAGCCACCGGAATAGATGAAACTCCGTACCAATATCCCGGTGAACTTTTGACCGCCAACTCTAAAATCTTGGTTTAAATGAATTAAACTTATTTAGAAAATGTGTTTGAGGCAATTGCAACCAATCCACCAGATTGCTTTCTCCACCAACTCTTTGAGCGAGTCCCAATATCCTTCTAGGAACCCCCGGAATAGATGGAACTCCGTTCCAATATCCCGATGAATTTTTGACCCCTAAATCTCAAATTTTTGTTTAAACGAACTAAATTTACTTAGAAAATGTGTTTGAGGCAATCGCGACCAATCCACCTTTTTGCTTTCTCCACCTACTCTTTAAGCGAGTCCCAATATCCTTCTAGCAACCCCCAGAATAGATGGAACTCCGTTCCAATATCCCAGGGAATTTTTTACCCCCAAATCTAAATTTTGGTTTAAATGAATTAAATTTACTTAGAAAAAGTGTTTGAGGCAATCGCGACCAATCCACCGGATTGTTTTTTCTACCAAATCCTTGAGCAAGTCCCAATATCCTTCAAGCAACTCCCAGAATAGATGGAACACCGTTTCAATATCCCGATGAATTTTTGACAACTAAATCTCAAATTTTGGTTTAAATGAATTAAATTTACTTAGAAAATTTGTTTGAGGCAATCGCGACCAATCCACCAGATTGCTTTCTCCACCAACTCTTTCAGCGAGTCCCAATATCCTTCTAGGAACCCCCGTAATAGATGGAACTCCGTTCCAATATCCCGATGAATTTTTGACCCCTAAATCTAAAATTTTGGTTTAAATGAATTAAATTTACTTAGAAAAAGTGTTTGAGGCAATCGCGACCAATCTAACGGATTGCTTTCTCTACCAACTCCTTGAGCGAATCTCAATATCCTTCAAGCAACCCCCAGAATAGATGGAACTCTGTTTCAATATCCCGATTAATTTTTGACCATTAAATCTCAAATTTTGGTTTAAAAGAACTAAATTTACTTAAAAAATGTGTTTCAAGCAATCGTGACCAATCCACCGGATTGCTTTCTCCGCCTACTCTTTGAGCGAGTCCCAATATCCTTCAAGCAACCCCCAGAATAGACGGAACTCTGTTTCAATATCCCGGTGAATTTTTGACACCAAAATCTAAAATTTTGGTTTAAATGAACTAAATATACTTAGAAAAAGTAATTGAGGCAATCGCGACCAATTCCCCATATTGCTTTCTCCACCAACTCCTTGAGCGAGTCCCAATATCCTTCAAGCAACCCCCCAGGATAGATGGAACTCCGTTCCAATATCCCGATGAATTTTTGACCACTAAATCTCAAATTTTGGTTTAAATGAATAAATTTTACTTAGAAAATTTGTTTGAGGCAATCGCGACCAATCCACCAGATTGCTTTCTCCACCAACTCTTTGAGCGAGTCCCAATATCATTCTAGGAACCCCCGGAATAGCTGTAACTCCGTTCCAATATCCCGATGAATTTTTGACCCCTAAATCTCAAATTTTGGTTTAAATGAACTAAATTTACATAGAAAATGTGTTTAAGGCAATCGCGACCAATCCACCTGATTGCTTTCTCCACCTACTCTTTAAGCGAGTCCCAATATCCTTCTAGCAACCCCCAGAATAGATGGAACTCCGTTCCAATATCCCAGGGAATTTTTTACCCCCAAATCTAAATTTTGGTTTAAATGAATTAAATTTACTTAGAAAAAGTGTTTGAGGCAATCGCGACCAATCCACCAGATTGCTTTGACCACCAACTCTTTCAGCGAGTCCCAATATCCTTCTAGGAACCCCCGGAATAGATGGAACTCCGTTCCAATATCCCGATGAATTTTTGACCCCCAAATCTAAAATTTTGGTTTAAATGAGTTAAATTTACTTAGAAAAAGTGTTTGAGGCAATCGCGACCAGTCCAACGGATTGCTTTTTCTACCAACTCCTTGAGCAAGTCCCAATATCCTTCAAGCAACCCCCAGAATAGATGGAACACCGTTTCAATATCCCGATGAATTTTTGACCATTAAATCTCAAATTTTGGTTTAAATGAACTAAATTTACTTAGAAAATGTGTTTGAGGCAATCGCGACCAATCCACCGTATTGCTTTCTCCACCTACTATTTTAGCGAGTCCCAATATTCTTCAAGCAACCCCCCAGGATAGATGGAACTCTGTTCCAATATCCCGATGAATTTTTGACCATTAAATCTCAAATTTTGGTTTAAATGAACTAAATTTACTTAGAAAATGTGTTTGGGGCAATCGCTACCAATCCACCAGATTGCTTTCTCCACCAACTCTTTGAGCGAGTCCCAATGTCTTTCAAACAATCCCCCAGTATAGATGGAACTCTGTTCCAATATCCCGATGAATTTTTCACCCCTAAATCTAAAATTTGGGTTTAAATGAACTAAATATACTTAGAAAAAGTGTTTGAGGCAATCGCGACCAATCCACCGGATTGCTTTTTCTGCCTACTCCTTGAGCGATTACCAACATCTTTCAAGCAACCCCCAGAATAGATGGAACTCCGTTCCAATATCCCGATGAATTTTTGACCCATAAATCTCAAATTTTGGTTTAAATGAACTAAATTTACTTAGAAAATGTGTTTGAGGCAATCGCGACCAATCCACCGGATTGCTTTCTGCCCCAAGTCTTTGTGCGAGTCCCAATATCCTTTTAGTAACCACCAGAATAGATGAAACTCCGTACCAATATCCCGGTGAACTTTTGACCCCCAACTCTAAAATCTTGGTTTAAATGAATTAAACTTATTTAGAAAATGTGTTTGAGGCAATTGCAACCAATCCACCAGATTGCTTTTTCCACCAACTTCTTAAGCGAGTCCCAATATCCTTCTAGGAACCCCCGGAATAGATGGAACTCCGTTCCAATATCCCGATGAATTTTTGACCCCTAAATCTCAAATTTTTGTTTAAACGAACTAAATTTACTTAGAAAATGTGTTTGAGGCAATCGCGACCAATCCACCTGATTGCTTTCTCCACCTACTCTTTAAGCGAGTCCCAATATCCTTCTAGCAACCCCCAGAATAGGTGGAACTCCGTTCCAATATCCCAGGGAATTTTTTACCCCCAAATCTAAATTTTGGTTTAAATGAATTAAATTTACTTAGAAAAAGTGTTTGAGGCAATCGCGACCAATCCAACGGATTGCTTTCTCTACCAACTCCTTGAGCGAATCTCAATATCCTTCAAGCAACCCCCAGAATAGATGGAACTCTGTTTCAATATCCCGATGAATTTTTGACCATTAAATCTCAAATTTTGGTTTAAATGAACTAAATTTACTTAGAAAATGTGTTTGAAGCAATCGCGACCAATCCACCGGATTGCTTTCTCCGCCTACTCTTTAAGCGAGTCCCAATATCCTTCAAGCAACCCCCAGAATAGATGGAACACCGTTTCAATAACCCGATGAATTTTTGACCATTAAATCTCAAATTTTGGTTTAAATGAACTAAATTTACTTAGAAAATGTGTTTGAGGCAATCGCGACCAATCCACCGTATTGCTTTCTCCACCTACTCTTTTAGCGAGTCCCAATATTCTTCAAGCAACCCCCCAGGATAGATGGAACTCCGTTCCAATATCCCGATGAATTTTTAACCACTAAATCTCAAATTTTGGTTTAAATGAATTAAATTTACTTAGAAAATTTGTTTGAGGCAATCGCGACCAATCCACCAGATTGCTTTCTCCACCAACTCTTTAAGCGAATCCCAATATCCTTCTAGGAACCCCCGGAATAGATGGAACTTCGTTCCAATATCTCGGTGAATTTTTGACCCCCAAATCTAAAATTTTGGTTTAAATGAACTAAATATACTTAGAAAAAGTGTTTGAGGCAATCGCGACCAATCCACCGGATTGGTTTGTCCACCAACTCCTTGAGCGAGTCCCAATATCCTTCAAACAACCCCCAGAATAGATGGAACTCTGTTCCAATATCCCGATGAATTTTTGACCCCTAAATCTCAAATTTTGGTTTAAATGAACTAAATTTACTTAGAAAATGTGTTTGGGGCAATCGCGACCAATCCACTAGATTGCTTTCTCCACCAACTCTTTGAGCGAGTCCCAATATCCTTCAAGCCACCCCCAGAATAGATGGAACTCCGTTCCAATATCCCGATGAATTTTTGAACCATAAATCTCAAATTTTGGTTTAAATGAACTAAATATACTTAGAAAAAGTGTTTGAGGCAATCACGACCAATCCACCGGATTGCTTTTTCCGCCTACTCCTTGAGCGAGTCCCAATATCCTTTAAGCAACCCCCAGAATAGATGGAACACCGTTTCAATATCCCGATAAATTCTTGACCATTAAATCTCAAATTTTGGTTTAAATGAACTAAATTTACTTAGAAAATGTGTTTGAGGCAATCGCGACCAATCCACCGTATTGCTTTCTCCACCTACCCTTTTAGCGAGTCCCAATATTCTTCAAGCAACCCCCCAGGATAGATGGAACTCCGTTCCAATATCCCGATGAATTTTTAACCACTAAATCTCAAATTTTGGTTTAAATGAATTAAATTTACTTAGAAAATTTGTTTGAGGCAATCGCGACCAATCCACCAGATTTCTTTCTCCACCAACTCTTTGAGCGAGTCCCAATATCCTTCTAGGAACCCCCGGAATAGATGGAACTCCGTTCCAATATCCCGGTGAATTTTTGACCCCCAAATCTAAAATTTTGGTTTAAATGAACTAAATATACTTAGAAAAAGTGTTTGAGGCAATCGCGACCAATCCACCGGATTGGTTTGTCCACCAACTCCTTGAGCGAGTCCCAATATCCTTCAAACAACCCCCAGAATAGATGGAACTCTGTTCCAATATCCCGATGAATTTTTGACCCCTAAGTCTCAAATTTTGGTTTAAATGAACTAAATTTACTTAGAGAATGTGTTTGGGGCAATCGCTACCAATCCACCAGATTGCTTTCTCCGCCAACTCTTTGAGCGAGTCCCAATATCCTTCAAACAACCCCCCAGAATAGATGGAACTCTGTTCCAATATCCCGATAAATTTTTGACCCCTAAATCTAAAATTTGGGTTTAAATGAACTAAATATACTTAGAAAAAGTGTTTGAGGCAATCGCGACCAATCCACCGGATTGCTTTTTCCGCCTACTCCTTGAGCGAGTACCAACATCTTTCAAGCAACCCCCCAGAATAGATGGAACTCCGTTCCAATATCCCGATGAATTTTTGACCCATAAATCTCAAATTTTGGTTTAAATGAACTAAATTTACTTTGAAAATGTGTTTGAGGCAATCGCGACCAATCCACCGGATTGCTTTCTCCACCAATTCTTTGAGCGAGTCCCAATATCCTTCTAGGAACCCCCGGAATAGATGGAACTCCGTTCTAATATCCCGATGAATTTTTGACCCCTAAATCTCAAATTTTGGTTTAAATGAACTAAATTTACTTAGAAAATGTGTTTGAGGCAATCGCGACCAATCCACCTGATTGCTTTCTCCACCTACTCTTTAAGCGAGTCCCAATATCCTTCTGGCAACACCCAGAATAGATGGAACTCCGTTCCAATATCCCAGGGAATTTTTTACCCCCAAATCTAAATTTTGGTTTAAATGAATTAAATTTACTTAGAAAAAGTGTTTGAGGCAATCGCGACCAATCCAACGGATTGCTTTCTCTACCAACTCCTTGAGCGAATCTCAATATCCTTCAAGCAACCCCCAGAATAGATGGAACTCTGTTTCAATATCCCGATGAGTTTTTGACCATTAAATCTCAAATTTTGGTTCAAAAGAACTAAATTTACTTAGAAAATGTGTTTGAAGGAATCGCGACCAATCCACCGGATTGCTTTCTCCGCCTACTCTTTAAACGAGTCCCAATATCCTTCAAGCAACCCCCAGAATAGATGGAACACCGTTTCAATATCCCGATGAATTTTTGACCATTAAATCTCAAATTTTGGTTTAAATGAACTAAATTTACTTAGAAAATGTGTTTGAGGCAATCGCGACCAATCCACCGTATTGCTTTCTCCACCTACTCTTTTAGCGAGTCCTAATATTCTTCAAGCGACCCCCCACGATATATGGAACTCCGTTCCAATATCCCGATGAATTTTTAACCCCTAAATCTCAAATTTTGGTTTAAATGAATTAAATTTACTTAGAAAATTTGTTTGAGGCAATCGCGACCAATCCACCAGATTGCTTTCTCCACCAACTCTTTGAGCGAGCAGCAATATCCTTTTAGGAACCCCCGGAATAGATGGAACTCCGTTCCAATATCCCGGTGAATTTTTGACAACCAAATCTAAAATTTTGGTTTAAATGAACTAAATATACTTAGAAAAAGTGTTTGAGGCAATCGCGACGAATTCACCGGATTGCTTTGTCCACCAACTCCTTGAGCGAGTCCCAATATCCTTCAAACAACCCCCCAGAATAGATGGAACTCTGTTCCAATATCCCGATGAATTTTTGACCCCTAAATCTCAAATTTTGGTTTAAATGAACTAAATTTACTTAGAAAATGTGTTTGGGGCAATCGCTACCAATCCACCAGATTGCTTTCTCCACCAACTCTTTGAGCGAGTCCCAATATCCTTCAAACAACCCCCCAGAATAGATGGAACTCTGTTCCAATATCCCGATAAATTTTTGACCCCTAAATCTCAAATTTTGGTTTAAATGAACTAAATTTACTTAGAAAATGTGTTTGAGGCAATCGCGACCAATCCACCGGATTGCTTTCGCCACCAAGTCTTTGTGCGAGTCCCAATATCCTTCTATTAACCACCGGAATAGATGAAACTCCGTACCAATATCCCAGTGAACTTTTGACCCCCAACTCTAAAATCTTGGTTTAAATGAATTAAACTTATTTAGAAAATGTGTTTGAGCCAATCACGACCAATCCACCGGATTGCTTTTTCCACCAACTTCTTAAGCGAGTCCCAATATCCTTTTAGGAACCCCCGGAATAGATGGAACTCCGTTCCAATATCCCGATGAATTTTTGACCCCTAAATCTCAAATTTTGGTTTAAATGAACTAAATTAACTTAAAAAATGTGTTTGAGGCAATCGCGACCAATCCACCGGATTGCTTTCTCCACCTACTCCTTTAGCGAGTCCCAATATCCTTCTAGCAACCCCGCAGAATAAATGGAACTACGTTCCAATATCCCGATGAATTTTTGACCCCTAAATCTCAAATTTTGGTTTAAATGAACTAAATTTACTTAGAAAATGTGTTTGAGGCAATCGCGACCAATCCACCGGATTGCTTTGTCCACCAACTTCTTGAGCGAGTCCCAATATCCTTCAAACAACCCCCCAGAATAGATGGAACTCTGTTCCAATATCCCGATGAATTTTTGACCCCTAAATCTCAAATTTTAGTTTAAATGAATAAAATTTACTTAGAAAATTTGTTTGTGGCAATCGCGACCAATCCACCAGATTGCTTTCTCCACCAACTCTTTTAGCGAGTCCCAATATCCTTCTAGGAACCCCCGGAATAGATGGAACTTCGATCCAATATCCCGGTGAATTTTTGACCCCCAAATCTAAAATTTGGTTTTAAATGAACTAAATATACTTAGAAAAAGTGTTTGAGGCAATCGCGACCAATCCACCGGATTGCTTTTTCCGCCTACTCCTTGAGCGAGTCCCAATATCCTTCAAGCAACCCCCAGAATGGATGGAACTCCGTTCCAATATCCCGATGAATTTTTGATCCATAAATCTCAAATTTTGGTTTAAATGAACTAAATTTACTTAGAAAATGTGTTTGAGGCAATCGCGACCAATCCACCTGATTGCTTTCTCCACCTACTCTTTAAGCGAGTGCCAATATCCTTCTAGCAACCCCCCAGAAAAAATGGAACTCCGTTCCAATATCCCGATGAATTTTTGACCACTAAATCTCAAATTTTGGTTTAAATGTACCAAATTTACTTAGGAAATGTGCTTGAGGCAATCACGACCAATCCACCATATTGCTTTCTCCACCAACTCTTTGAGCGAGTCCCAATATCCTTCTATTAACCACCGGAATAGATGAAACTCTGTACCAATATCCCGGTGAACTTTTGACCCCCAACTCTAAAATCTTGGTTTAAATGAATTAAACTTATTTAGAAAATGTGTTTGAGGCAATCGCGACCAATCCACCGGATTGCTTTTTCCACCAACTTCTTAAGCGAGTCCCAATATCCTTCTAGGAACCCCCGGAATAGATGGAACTCCGTTCCAATATCCCGATGAATTTTTGACCCCTAAATCTCAAATTTTGGTTTAAATGAATTAAATTTACTTAGAAAAAGTGTTTGAGGCAATCGCGACCAATCCACCGGATTGCTTTTTCTACCAACTCCTTGAGCAAGTCCCAATATCCTTCAAGCAACCCCCAGAATAGATGGAACACCGTTTCAATATCCCGATGAATTTTTTACCATTAAATCTCAAATTTTGGTTTAAATGAACTAAATTTACTTAGAAAATGTGTTTGAGGCAATCGCGACCAATTCACCGTATTGCTTTCTCCACCTACTATTTGATCGAGTCCCAATATCCTTCTAACAACCCCTCAGAATAGATGGAACTCCGTTCCAATATCCCGATGAATTTTTGATCCCTAAATCTCAAATTTTGGTTTAAATGAACTTAATTTACTTAGGAAATGTGTTTGAGGCAATCGCGACCAATCCACCATATTGCTTTCTCCACCAACTCTTTGAGCGAGTCCTAATATCCTTCTAGGAACCCCCGGAATAGATGGAACTCCGTTCCAATATCCCGGTGAATTTTTGACCCCCAAATCTAAAATTTGGGTTTAAATGAACTAAATATGCTTAGAAAAAGTGTTTGAAGCAATCGTGACCAATCCACCGGATTGCTTTTTCCGCCTACTCCTTGAGCGAGTACCAATATCCTTCAAGCAACCCCCAGAATAGATGGAACTCCGTTCCAATATCCCGATGAATTTTTGAACCATAAATCTCAAATTTTGGTTTAAATGAACTAAATTTACTTAGAAAATGTGTTTGAGGCAATCGCGACCAATCCACCGGATTGCTTTCTCCACCAAGTCTTTGTGTGAGTCCCAATATCCTTCTATTAACCACCGGAATAGATGAAACTCCGTACCAATATCCCGGTAAACTTTTGACCCCCAACTCTAAAATCTTGGTTTAAATGAATTAAACTTATTTAGAAAATGTGTTTGAGGCAATCGCGACCAATCCACCTGATTGCTTTCTCCACCTACTCTTTAAGCGAGTCTCAATATCCTTCTAGCAACCCCAAGAATAGATGGAACTCCGTTCCAATATCCCAGGGAGTTTTTTACCCCCAAATCTAAATTTTGGTTTAAATGAATTAAATTTACTTAGAAAAAGTGTTTGAGGCAATCGCGACCAATCCAACGGATTGCTTTCTCTACCAACTCCTTGAGCGAATCTCAATATCCTTCAAGCAACCCCCAGAATAGATGGAACTCTGTTTCAATATCCCGATGAATTTTTGACCATTAAATCTCAAATTTTGGTTTAAAAGAACTAAATTTACTTAGAAAATGTGTTTGAAGCAATCGCGACCAATCCACCGGATTGCTTTCTCCGCCTACTCTTTAAGCGAGTCCCAATATCCTTCTAGCAACCCCCCAGAATAAATGGAACTCCGTTCCAATATCCCGGTGAATTTTTGACACCAAAATCTAAAATTTTGGTTTAAATGAACTAAATATACTTAGAAAAAGTAATTGAGGCAATCGCGACCAATTCACCAGATTGCTTTTTCCACCAACTCCTTAAGCGAATCCCAATATCCTTTAAACAACCCCCCAGAATAGATGGAACTCTGTTCCAATATCCCGATGAATTTTTGACCCCTAAATCTCAAATTTTGGTTAAAATGAACTAAATTTACTTAGAAAATGTGTTTGAGGCAATCGTGACCAATTCACCGGATTGCTTTCTCCACTAACTCCTTGAGCGAGTCCCAATATCCTTCAAGCAACCCCCCATGATAGATGGAACTCCGTTCCAATATCCCGATGAATTTTTGACCACTAAATCTCAAATTTTGGTTTAAATGAATAAAATATACTTAGAAAATGTGTTTGAGGCAATCGCGACCAATCCACCAGATTGCTTTCTCCACCAACTCTTTGAGTGACTCCTAATATCCTACTAGGAACCCCAGGAATAGATGGAACTCCGTTCCAATATCCTCGTGAATTTTTGACCCACAAATCTAAAATTTGGGTTTAAATGAACTAAATATACTTAGAAAAAGTGTTTGAGGCAATCGCGACCAATCCACCAGATTGCTTTTTCCACCAACTCCTTAAGCGAGTCCCAATATCCTTTAAACAACCCCCCAGAATAGATGGAACTCTGTTCCAATATCCCGATGAATTTTTGACCCCTAAATCTCAAATTTTGGTTAAAATGAACTAAATTTACTTAGAAAATGTGTTTGAGGCAATCGCGACCAATTCACCGGATTGCTTTCTCCACTAACTCCTTGAGCGAGTCCCAATATCCTTCAAGCAACCCCCCATGATAGATGGAACTCCGTTCCAATATCCCGATGAATTTTTGACCACTAAATCTCAAATTTTGGTTTAAATGAATAAAATTTACTTAGAAAATTTGTTTAAGGCAATCGCGACCAATCCACCGGATTGCTTTTTCCACCAACTCCTTGAGCGAGTCCCAATATCCTTTAAACAACCCCCCAGAATAGATGGAACTCTGTTCCAATATCCCGATGAATTTTTGACCCCTAAATCTCAAATTTTGGTTTAAATGAACTAAATTTACTTAGAAAATGTATTTGTGGCAATCGCGACCAATCCACCAGATTGCTTTCTCCACCAACTCTTTGAGCGAGTCCTAATATCCTACTAGGAACCCCAGGAATAGATGGAACTCCGTTCCAATATCCTGGTGAATTTTTGACCCACAAATCTAAAATATGGGTTTAAATGAACTAAATATACTTAGAAAAAGTGTTTGAGGCAATCGCGACCAATCCACCGGATTGCTTTTTCCGCCTACTCCTTGAGCGAATCCCAATATCCTTCAAGCGACCCCCAGAATGGATGGAACTCCGTTCCAATATCCCGATGAATTTTTGATCCATAAATCTCAAATTTTGGTTTAAATGAACTAAATTTACGTCGAAAATGTGTTTGAGGCAATCGCGACCAATCCACCGGATTGTTTTCTCCACCATGTCTTTGTGCGAATCCCAATATCCTTCTATTAACCACCGGAATAGATGAAACTCCGTACCAATATCCCGGTGAACTTTTGACCCCCAACTCTAAAATCTTGGTTTAAATGAATTAAACTTATTTAGAAAATGTGTTTGAGGCAATCGCGACCGATCCACCGGATTGCTTTTTCCACCAACTTCTTAAGCGAGTCCCAATATCCTTCTAGGAACCCCCGGAATAGATGGAACTCCGTTCCAATATCCCGATAAAATTTTGACCCATAAATCTCAAATTTTGGTTTAAATGAACTAAATTTACTTAGAAAATGTGTTTAAGGCAATCGTGACCAATCCACCTGATTGCTTTCTCCACGTACTCTTTAAGCGAGTCCCAATATCCTTCTAGCAACCCCCAGAATAGATGGAGCTCCGGTCCAATATTCCAGGGAATTTTTTACCCCCAAATCTAAATTTTGGTTTAAATGAATTAAATTTACTTAGAAAAAGTGTTTGAGGCAATCGCGACCAATCCACCGGATTGCTTTTTCTACCAACTCCTTGAGCAAGTCCAATATCCTTCAAGCAACCCCCAGAATAGATGGAACACCGTTTCAATATCCCGATGAATTTTTTACCATTAAATCTCAAATTTTGGTTTAAATGAACTAAATTTACTTAGAAAATGTGTTTGAGGCAATCGCGACCAATCCACCGGATTGCTTTCTCCACCAACTCTTTGAGCGAGTCCTAATATCCTTCTAGGAACCCCCGAAATATATGGAACTCCGTTCCAATATCCCGGTGAATTTTTGAACCCCAAATCTAAAATTTGGGTTTAAATGAACAAAATATACTTAGAAAAAGTGTTTGAGGCAATCGCGACCAATCCACCGGATTGCTTTTTCCGCCTACTCCTTTAGCGAGTACCAATATCCTTCAAGCCACCCCCAGAATAGATGGAACTCCGTTCCAATATCCCGATAAATTTTTGAACCATAAATCTCAAATTTTGGTTAAAATGAACTAAATTTACTTAGAAAATATGTTTGAGGCAATCGCGACCAATTCACCGGATTGCTTTCTCCACCAACTCCTTGAGCGAGTCCCAATATCCTTCAAGCAACCCCCCATGATAGATGGAACTCCGTTCCAATATCCCGATGAATTTTTGACCACTAAATCTCAAATTTTGGTTTAAATGAATAAAATTTACTTAGAAAATTTGTTTAAGGCAATCGCGACCAATCCACCATATTGCTTTCTCCACCAACTCTTTGAGCGAGTCTCAATATCCTTCTAGGAACCCCCGGAATAGATGGAACTTCGTTCCAATATCCCGGTGAATTTTTGACCCCCAAATCTAAAATTTTGGTTTAAATGAACTAAATATACTTAGAAAAAGTGTTTGAGGCAATCGCGACCAATCCACCGGATTACTTTTTCCACCAACTCCTTGAGCGAGTCCCAATATCCTTTAAACAACCCCCCAGAATAGATGGAACTCTGTTCCAATATCCCGATTAATTTTTGACCCCTAAATCTCAAATTTTGGTTTAAATGAACTAAATTTACTTAGAAAATGTATTTGAGGCAATCGCGACCAATCCACCAGATTGCTTTCTCCACCAACTCTTTGAGCGAGTCCTAATTTCCTACTAGGAACCCCAGGAATAGATGGAACTCCGTTCCAATATCCTGGTCAATTTTTGACCCACAAATCTAAAATTTGGGTTTAAATGAACTAAATATACTTAGAAAAAGTGTTTGAGGCAATCGCGACCAATCCACCGGATTGCTTTTTCCTCCTACTCCTTGAGCGAATCCCAATATCCTTCAAGCAACCCCTAGAATGGATGGAACTCCGTTCCAATATCCCGATGAATTTTTGATCCATAAATCTCAAATTTTGGTTTAAATGAACTAAATTTACTTAGAAAATGTGTTTGAGGCAATCGCGACCAATCCACCGGATTGCTTTTTCCGCCTACTCCTTGAGCGAATCCCAACATCCTTCAAGCGACCCCCAGAATGGATGGAACTCCGTTCCAATATCCCGATGAATTTTTGATCCATAAATCTCAAATTTTGGTTTAAATGAACTAAATTTACGTCGAAAATGTGTTTGAGGCAATCGCGACCAATCCACCGGATTGTTTTCTCCACCATGTCTTTGTGCGAATCCCAATATCCTTCTATTAACCACCGGAATAGATGAAACTCCGTACCAATATCCCGGTGAACTTTTGACCCCCAACTCTAAAATCTTGGTTTAAATGAATTAAACTTATTTAGAAAATGTGTTTGAGGCAATCGCGACCGATCCACCGGATTGCTTTTTCCACCAACTTCTTAAGCGAGTCCCAATATCCTTCTAGGAACCCCCGGAATAGATGGAACTCCGTTCCAATATCCCGATAAAATTTTGACCCCTAAATCTCAAATTTTGGTTTAAATGAACTAAATTTACTTAGAAAATGTGTTTAAGGCAATCGCGACCAATCCACCTGATTGCTTTCTCCACGTACTCTTTAAGCGAGTCCCAATATCCTTCTAGCAACCCCCAGAATAGATGGAGCTCCGGTCCAATATTCCAGGGAATTTTTTACCCCCAAATCTAAATTTTGGTTTAAATGAATTAAATTTACTTAGAAAAAGTGTTTGAGGCAATCGCGACCAATCCACCGGATTGCTTTTTCTACCAACTCCTTGAGCAAGTCCAATATCCTTCAAGCAACCCCCAGAATAGATGGAACACCGTTTCAATATCCCGATGAATTTTTGACCATTAAATCTCAAATTTTGGTTTAAATGAACTAAATTTACTTAGAAAATGTGTTTGAGGCAATCGCGACCAATCCACCGGATTGCTTTCTCCACCAACTCTTTGAGCGAGTCCTAATATCCTTCTAGGAACCCCCGAAATATATGGAACTCCGTTCCAATATCCCGGTGAATTTTTGAACCCCAAATCTAAAATTTGGGTTTAAATGAACAAAATATACTTAGAAAAAGTGTTTGAGGCAATCGCGACCAATCCACCGGATTGCTTTTTCCGCCTACTCCTTTAGCGAGTACAAATATCCTTCAAGCCACCCCCAGAATAGATGGAACTCCGTTCCAATATCCCGATAAATTTTTGAACCATAAATCTCAAATTTTGGTTAAAATGAACTAAATTTACTTAGAAAATGTGTTTGAGGCAATCGCGACCAATTCACCGGATTGCTTTCTCCACCAACTCCTTGAGCGAGTCCCAATATCCTTCAAGCAACCCCCCATGATAGATGGAACTCCGTTCCAATATCCCGATGAATTTTTGACCACTAAATCTCAAATTTTGGTTTAAATGAATAAAATTTACTTAGAAAATTTGTTTAAGGCAATCGCGACCAATCCACCATATTGCTTTCTCCACCAACTCTTTGAGCGAGTCTCAATATCCTTCTAGGAACCCCCGGAATAGATGGAACTTCGTTCCAATATCCCGGTGAATTTTTGACCCCCAAATCTAAAATTTTGGTTTAAATGAACTAAATATACTTAGAAAAAGTGTTTGAGGCAATCGCGACCAATCCACCGGATTACTTTTTCCACCAACTCCTTGAGCGAGTCCCAATATCCTTTAAACAACCCCCCAGAATAGATGGAACTCTGTTCCAATATCCCGATTAATTTTTGACCCCTAAATCTCAAATTTTGGTTTAAATGAACTAAATTTACTTAGAAAATGTATTTGAGGCAATCGCGACCAATCCACCAGATTGCTTTCTCCACCAACTCATTGAGCGAGTCCTAATTTCCTACTAGGAACCCCAGGAATAGATGGAACTCCGTTCCAATATCCTGGTCAATTTTTGACCCACAAATCTAAAATTTGGGTTTAAATGAACTAAATATACTTAGAAAAAGTGTTTGAGGCAATCGCGACCAATCCACCGGATTGCTTTTTCCTCCTACTCCTTGAGCGAATCCCAATATCCTTCAAGCAACCCCTAGAATGGATGGAACTCCGTTCCAATATCCCGATGAATTTTTGATCCATAAATCTCAAATTTTGGTTTAAATGAACTAAATTTACTTAGAAAATGTGTTTGAGGCAATCGCGACCAATCCACCGGATTGCTTTCTCCACCAACTCTTTGAGCGAGTCCTAATATCCTTCTAGGAACCCCCGAAATATATGGAACTCCGCTCCAATATCCCGGTGAATTTTTGACCCCCAAATCTAAAATTTGGGTTTAAATGAACAAAATATACTTAGAAAAAGTGTTTGAGGCAATCGCGACCAATCCACCGGATTGCTTTTTACGCCTACTCCTTGACCGAGTACCAATATCCTTCAAGCCACCCCCAGAATAGATGGAACTCCGTTCCAATATCCCGATGAATTTTTGAACCATAAATCTCAAATTTTGGTTTAAATGAACTAAATTTACTTAGAAAATGTGTTTGAGGCAATCGCGACCAATCCACCGGATTGCTTTCTCCACCAAGTCTTTGTGCGAGTCCCAATATCCTTCTATTAGCCACCGGAATAGATGAAACTCCGTACCAATATCCCGGTGAACTTTTGACCCCCAACTCTAAAATCTTGGTTTAAATGAATTAAACTTATTTAGAAAATGTGTTTGAGGCAATCGCGACCAATCCACCGGATTGCTTTTTCCACCAACTTCTTAAGCGAGTCCCAATATCCTTCTAGGAACCCCCGGAATAGATGGAACTCAGTTCTAATATCCCGATGAATTTTTGACCCCTAAATCTCAAATTTTGGTTTAAATGGACTAAATTTACTTCGAAAATGTGTTTGAGGCAATCGCGACCAATCCACCTGATTGCTTTCTCCACCTACTCTTTAAGCGAGTCCCAATTTCCTTCTAGCAACCCCCAGAATAGATGGAACTCCGTTCCAATATCCTAGGGAATTTTTTACCCCCAAATCTAAATTTTGGGTTTAAATGAACTAAATATACTTAGAAAAAGTGTTTGAGGCAATCGCGACCAATCCACCAGATTGCTTTTTCCACCAACTCCTTGAGCAAGTCCAATATCCTTCAAGCAACCCCCAGAATAGATGGAACACCGTTTCAATATCCCGATGAATTTTTGACCATTAAATCTCAAATTTTGGTTTAAATGAACTAAATTTATTTAGAAAATGTGTTTGAGGCAATCGCGACCAATCCACCGGATTGCTTTCTCCACCAACTCTTTGAGCGAGTCCTAATATCCTTCTAGGAACCCCCGAAATATATGGAACTCCGTTCCAATATCCCGGTGAATTTTTGACCCCCAAATCTAAAATTTGGGTTTAAATGAACAAAATATACTTAGAAAAAGTGTTTGAGGCAATCGCGACCAATCCACCGGATTGCTTTTTCCGCCTACTCCTTGAGCGAGTACCAATATCCTTCAAGCCACCCCCAGAGTAGATGGAACTCCGTTCCAATATCCCGATGAATTTTTGAACCATAAATCTCAAATTTTGGTTTAAATGAACTAAATTTACTTAGAAAATGTGTTTGAGGCAATCGCGACCAATCCACCGGATTGCTTTCTCCACCAAGTCTTTGTGCGAGTCCCAATATCCTTCTATTAGCCACCGGAATAGATGAAACTCCGTACCAATATCCCGGTGAACTTTTGACCCCCAACTCTAAAATCTTGGTTTAAATGAATTAAACTTATTTAGAAAATGTGTTTGAGGCAATCGCGACCAATCCACCGGATTGCTTTTTCCACCAACTTCTTAAGCGAGTCCCAATATCCTTCTAGGAACCCCCGGAATAGATGGAACTCTTTTCCAATATCCCGATGAATTTTTGACCCCTAAATCTCAAATTTTGGTTTAAATGAACTAAATTTACTTAGAAAATGTGTTTGAGGCAATCGTGACCAATCCACCTGATTGCTTTCTCCACCTACTCTTTAAGCGAGTCCCAATATCCTTCTAGCAACCCCCAGAATAGATGGAACTCCGTTCCAATATCCCAGAGAGTTTGTTACCCCCAAATCTAAATTTTGGTTTAAATGAATTAAATTTACTTAGAAAAAGTGTTTGAGGCAATCGCGACCAATCCAACGGATTGCTTTCTCTACCAACTCCTTGAGCGAATCTCAATATCCTTCAAGCAACCCCCAGAATAGATGGAACTCTGTTTCAATATCCCGATGAATTTTTGACCATTAAATCTCAAATTTTGGTTTAAAAGAACTAAATTTACTTAGAAAATGTGTTTGAAGCAATCGCGACCAATCCACCGGATTGCTTTCTCCGCCTACTCTTTAAGCGAGTCCCAATATCCTTCTAGGAACCCTCGGAATAGATGGAACTCTATTCCAATATCTCGATGAATTTTTGACCCCTAAATCTCAAATTTTGGTTTAAATGAACTAAATTAACTTAGAAAATGTGTTTGAGGCAATCGCGACCAATCCACCGGACTGCTTTCTCCACCTACTCTTTTAGCGAGTCCCAATATCCTTCTAGCAACCCCCCAGAATAAATGGAACTCCGTTCTAATATCCCGATGAATTTTTGACCCCTAAATCTTAAATTTCGGTTCAAATGAACTAAATTTACTTAGAAAATGTGTTTGAGGCAATCGCTACCAATCCACCAGAATGCTTTCTCCACCAACTCTTTGAGCGAGTCCCAATATCCTTCTAGGAACCCTCGTAATAGACGGAACTCCGTTCCAATATCCCGGTGAATTTTTGACACCAAAATCTAAAATTTTGGTTTAAATGAACTAAATATACTTAGAAAAAGTAATTGAGGCAATCGCGACCAATTCACCGGATTGCTTTCTCCACCAACTCCTTGAGCGAGTCCCAATATCCTTCAAGGAACCCCCCATGATAGATGGAACTCCGTTCCAATATCCCGATGAATTTTTGACCACTAAATCTCAAATTTTGGTTTAAATGAATAAAATTTACTTAGAAAATTTGTTTGAAGCAATCGCGACCAATCCACCAGATTGCTTTCTCCACCAACTCTTTGAGCGAGTCCCAATATCCTTCTAGGAACCCCCGGAATAGATGGAACTTCGTTCCAATATCCCGGTGAATTTTTGACCCCCAAATCTAAAATTTTGGTTTAAATGAACTAAATATACTTAGAAAAAGTGTTTGAGGCAATCGCGACCAATCCACCGGATTGCTTTGTCCACCAACTCCTTGAGCGAGTCCCAATTTCCTTCAAACAACCCCCCAGAATAGATGGAACTTTGTTCCAATATCCCGATGAATTTTTGACCCCTAAATCTCAAATTTTGGTTTAAATGAACTAAATTTACTAAGAAAATGTGTTTGAGGCAATCGCGACCAATCCACCAGATTGCTTTCTCCACCAACTCTTTGAGCGAGTCCTAATATCCTACTAGGAACCCCCGGAATAGATGGAACTACGTTCCAATATCCTGGTGAATTTTTGACCCACAAATCTAAAATTTGGGTTTAAATGAACTAAATATACTTAGAAAAAGTGTTTGAGGCAATCGCAACCAATCCACCGGATTGCTTTTTCCGCCTAGTCCTTGAGCGAGTCTCAATATCCTTCAAGCAACCCCCAGAATGGATGGAACTCCGTTCCAATATCCCGATGAATTTTTGAACCATAAATCTCAAATTTTGGTTTAAATGAACTAAATTTACTTAGAAAATGTGTTTGAGGCAATCGCGACCGATCCACCGGATTGCTTTTTCCACCAACTTCTTAAGCGAGTCCCAATATCCTTCTAGGAACCCCCGGAATAGAAGGAACTCCGTTCCAATATCCCGATGAATTTTTGACCCCTAAATCTCAAATTTTGGTTTAAATGAACTAAATTTACTTAGAAAATGTGTTTAAGGCAATCGCGACCAATCCACCTGATTGCTTTCTCCACGTACTCTTTAAGCGAGTCCCAATATCCTTCTAGCAACCCCCAGAATAGATGGAACTCCGGTCCAATATCCCAGGGAATTTTTTACCCCCAAATCTAAATTTTGGTTTAAATGAATTAAATTTACTTAGAAAAAGTGTTTGAGGCAATCGCGACCAATCCACCAGATTGCTTTTTCTACCAACTCCTTAAGCAAGTCCCAATATCCTTCAAGGTACCCCCAGAATAGATGGAACACCGTTTCAATATCCCGATGAATTTTTGACCATTAAATCTCAAATTTTGGTTTAAATGAACTAAATTTACTTAGAAAATGTGTTTGAGGCACTCGCGACCAATCCACCGTATTGCTTTCTCCACCTACTCTTTGAGCGAGTCCCAATATCCTTCTAGCAAAACCTCAGAATAGATGGAACTCCGTTCCAATATCCCGATGAATTTTTGACCCCTAAATCTCAAATTTTCGTTTAAATGAACTTAATTCACTTAGAAAATGTGTTTGCGGCAATCGCGACCAATCCACCATATTGCTTTCTCCACCAACTCTTTGAGCGAGTCCTAATATCCTTCTAGGAACCCCCGGAATAGATGGAACTCAGTTCCAATATCCCGGTGAATTTTTGCCCCCAAATCTAATATTTGGGTTTAAATGAACTAAATATACTTAGAAAAAGTGTTTGAGGCAATCGCGACCAATCCACCGGATTGCTTTTTTCGCCTACTCCTTGAGCGAGTCCCAATATCCTCCAAGCAACCCCGAGAATAGATGGAACTCCGTTCCAATATCCCGATGAATTTTTGACCCCTAAATCTCAAATTTTGGTTTAAATGAACTAAATTAACTTAGAAAATGTGTTTGAGGCAATCGCGACCAATCCACCGGATTGCTTTCTCCACCTACTCTTTTAGCGAGTCCCAATATCCTTCTAGCAAACCCCCCAGAATAAATGGAACTCCGTTCCAATATCCCGATGAATTTTTGACCCCTAAATCTCAAATTTTGGTTTAAATGAATAAAATGTACTTAGAAAATTTGTTTGAGGCAATCGCGACCAATCCACCATATTGCTTTCTCCACCAACTCTTTGAGCGAGCCCCAATATCCTTCTAGGAACCCCCGGAATAGATGGAACTCCGTTCCAATATCCCGACGAATTTTTGACCCCTAAATCTCAAATTTTGGTTTAAATGAACTAAATTTACTTAGAAAATGTGTTTAAGGCAATCGCGACCAATCTACCGGATTGCTTTCTCCACCTACTCTTTAAGCGAGTCCCAATATCCTTCTAGCAACCCCCAGAATTGATGGAACTCCGTTCCTATATCCCAAGGAATTTTTTACCCCCAAATCTAAATTTTGGTTTAAATGAATTAAATTTACTTAGAAAAAGTGTTTGAGGCAATCGCGACCAATCCACCGGATTGCTTTTTCTACCAACTCCTTGAGCAAGTCCCAATATCCTTCAAGGTACCCCCAGAATAGATGGAACACCGTTTCAATATCCCGATGAATTTTTGACCATTAAATCTCAAATCTTGGTTTAAATGAACTAAATTTACTTAGAAAATGTGTTTGAGGCAATCGCGACCAATCCACCGTATTGCTTTCTCCACCTACTCTTTGAGCGAGTCCCAATATCCTTCTAGCAACCCCTCAGAATAGATGGAACTCCGTTCCAATATCCCGATGAATTTTTTACCCCTAAATTTCAAATTTTCGTTTTAATGAACTTAATTTACTTAGGAAATGTGTTTGAGGCAATCGCGACCAATCCACCATATTGCTTTCTCCACCAACTCTTTAAGCCAGTCCTAATATCCTTCTAGGAACCCCCGGAATAGATGGAACTCCGTTCCAATATCCCGGTGAATTTTTGACCCCCAAATCTAAAATTTTGGTTTAAATGAACTAAATATACTTAGAAAAAGTGTTTGAGGCAATCGCGACCAATCCACCGGATTGCTTTTTTCGCCTACTCCTGGAGCGAGTCCCAATATCCTTCAAGCAACCCCCAAAATCGATGGAACTCCGTTCCAATATCCCGATGAAATTTTGACCCCTAAATCTCAAATTTTGGTTTAAATGAACTAAATTAACTTAGAAAATGTGTTTGAGGCAATCGCGACCAATCCACCGGATTGCTTTCTCCACCTACTCTTTTAGCGACTCCCAATATCCTTCTAGCAACCCCCCAGAATAAATGGAACTCCGTTCCAATATCCCCATTAATTTTTTACCCCTAAATCTCAAATTTTGGTTTAAATGAATTAAATTCATTTAGTAAATTTGTTTGAGGCAATCGCGACCAATCCACCAAATTGCTTTCTCCACCAACTCTTTGAGCGAGTCCCAATATCCTTCTAGGAACCCCCGAAATAAAGGGAACTCCGTTCCAATATCCCGTTGAATTTTTGACGCCCGAATCTAAATTTTGGTTTAAATGAACTAAATATACTTAGAAAAAGTGTTTGAGGCAATCGCGACCAATCCACCAGATTGCTTTCTCCACCAACTCTTTGAGCGAGTCCTAATATCCTTCTAGGAACCCCCGAAATAGATGGAACTCCGTTCCAATATCCCGGTGAATTTTTGACCCCCAAATCTAAAATTTTTGTTTAAATGAACTAAATATACTTAGAAAAAATGTTTGAGGCAATCGCGACCAATCCACCGGATTGCTTTTTCCGCCTACTCCTGGAGCGAGTCCCAATATCCTTCAAGCAACCCCCAAAATCGATGGAACTCCGTTCAAATAACCCGATGAATTTTTGACTCCTAAATCTCAAATTTTGGTTTAAATGAACTAAATTAACTTAGAAAATGTGTTTGAGGCAATCGCGACCAATCCACTGGATTGCTTTCTCCACCTACTCTTTTAGCGAGTCCCAATTTCCTTCTAGCAACCCCCCAGAATAAATGGAACTCCATTCCAATATCCCGATGAATTTTTTACCCCTAAATCTTAAATTTTGGTTTAAATGAATTAAATTTATTTAGAAAATTTCTTTGAGGCAATCGCGACCAATCCACCAGATTGCTTTCTCCACCAACTCTTTGAGCGAGTCCCAATATCCTTCTAGGAACCCCCGAAATAGACGGAACTACGTTCCAATATCCCGTTGAATTTGTGACCCCCAAATCTAAATTTTGGTTTAAATGAACTAAATATACTTAGAAAAAGTGTTTGAGGCAATCGCGACCAATCCACCGGATTGCTTTCTCCACCAAGTCTTTGTGCGAGTCCCAATATCCTTCTAGGAACCCCCGAAATAGATGGAACTCCGTTCCAATATCCCGGTGAATTTTTGACCCCCAAATCTAAAATTTGGGTTTAAATGAACTAAATATACTTAGAAAAAGTGTTTGAGGCAATCGCGACCAATCCACCGGATTGTTTTTTCCGCCTACTCCTTGAGCGAGTCCCAATATCCTTCAAGCAAACCCCAGAATAGATGGAACTCCGTTCCAATATCCCGATGAATTTTTGACCCCTAAATCTCAAATTTTGGTTTAAATGAACTAAATTTAGTTAGAAAATTTGTTTGAGGTAATCGCGACCAATCCACCAGATTGCTTTCTCCACCAACTCTTTGAGCGAGTCCCAATATCCTTCTAGGAACCCCCGAAATAGATGGAACTCTGTTCCAATATCCCGGTGAATTTTTGACCCCCAAATCTAAAATTTGGGTTTAAATGAACTAAATATACTTAGAAAAAGTGTTTGAGGCAATCGCGACCAATCCACCGGATTGTTTTTTCCGCCTACTCCTTGAGCGAGTCCCAATATCCTTTAAGCAAACCCCAGAATAGATGGAACTCCGTTCCAATATCCCGATGATATTTTGACCCCTAAATCTCAAATTTTCGTTTAAATGAACTAAATTAACTTAGAAAATGTGTTTGAGGCAATCGCGACCAATCCACCGGATTGCTTTCTCCACCTACTCTTTTAGCGACTCCCAATATCCTTCTAGCAACCCCCCAGAATAAATGGAACTCCGTTCCAATATCCCGATTAATTTTTTACCCCTAAATCTCAAATTTTGGTTTAAATGAATTAAATTCATTTAGTAAATTTGTTTGAGGCAATCGCGACCAATCCACCAAATTGCTTTCTCCACCAACTCTTTGAGCGAGTCCCAATATTCTTCTAGGAACCCCCGAAATAAATGGAACTCCGTTCCAATATCGCGTTGAATTTTTGACCCCCGAATCTAAATTTTGGTTTAAATGAACTAAATATACTTAGAAAAAGTGTTTGAGGCAATCGCGACCAATCCACCAGATTGCTTTCTCCACCAACTCTTTGAGCGAGTCCTAATATCCTTCTAGGAACCCCCGAAATAGATGGAACTCCGTTCCAACATCCCGGTGAATTTTTGACCCCCAAATCTAAAATTTTGGTTTAAATGAACTAAATATACTTAGAAAAAGTGTTTGAGGCAATCGCGACCAATCCACCAGATTGCTTTTTCCGCCTACTCCTGGAGCGATTCCCAATATCCTTCAAGCAACCCCCAAAATCGATGGAACTCCGTTCCAATATCCCGATGAATTTTTGACCCCTAAATCTCAAATTTTGGTTTAAATGAACTAAATTAACTTAGAAAATGTGTTTGAGGCAATCGCGACCAATCCACCGGATTGCTTTCTCCACCTACTCTTTTAGCGAGTCCCAATATCCTTCTAGCAACCCCCCAGAATAAATGGAACTCCGTTCCAATATCCCGATGAATTTTTTACCCCTAAATCTCAAATTATGGTTTAAATTAATTAAATTTATTTAGAAAATTTGTTTGAGGCAATCGCGACCAATCCACCAGATTGCTTTCTCCACCAACTGTTTGAGCGAATCCCAATACCCTTCTAGGAACCCCCAAAATAGATGGAACTCCGTTCCAATATCCCGTTGAATTTTTGACCCCCAAATCTAAATTTTGGTTTAAATGAACTAAATATACTTAGAAAAAGTGTTTGAGGCAATCGCGACCAATCCACCGGATTGCTTTCTCCACCAACTCCTTGAGTGAATCTCAATATCCTTCAAGCAACTTCCAGAATAGATGGAACTCTGTTTCAATATCCCGATGAATTTTTGACCATTAAATCTCAAATTTTGGTTTAAAAGAACTAAATTTACTTAGAAAATGTGTTTGAAGCAATCGCGACCAATCCACCGGATTGCTTTCTCCGCCTACTCTTTGAGCGAGTCCCAATATCCTTATAGGAACCCTCGGAATAGATGGAACTCTATTCCAATATCTCGATGAATTTTTGACCCCTAAATCTCAAATTTTGGTTTAAATGAACTAAATTAACTTAGAAAATGGGTTTGAGGAATCGCGACCAATCCACCGGATTGCTTTCTCCACCTACTCTTTTAGCGAGTCCCAATATCCTTCTAGCAACCCCCCAGAATAAATGGAACTCCGTTCCAATATCCCGATGAATTTTTGACCCCTAAATCTCAAATTTTGGTTTAAATGAATAAAATTTACTTAGAAAATTTGTTTGAGGCAATCGCGACCAATCCACCAGATTGCTTTCTCCACCAACTCTTTGAGCGAGTCCCAATATCCTTCTAGGAACCCCCGGAATAGATGGAACTCCGTTCCAATATCCCGTTGAATTTTTGACCCCCAAGTCTAAATTTTGGTTTAAATGAGATAAATTTACTTAGAAAAAGTGTTTGAGGCAATCGCGACCAATCCACCGGATAGATTTTTCTACCAACTCCTTGAGCAAGTCCCAATATCCTTCAAGCAACCCCCAGAATAGATGGACCACCGTTTCAATATCCCGATGAATTTTTGACCATTAAATCTCAAATTTTGGTTTAAATGAACTAAATTTACTTAGAAAATGTGTTTGAGGCAATCGCGACCAATCCACCGTATTGCTTTCTCCACCTACTCTTTGAGCGAGTCCCAATATCCTTTTAGCAACCCCTCAGAATAGATGGAACTCCGTTCCAATATCCCGATGAATTTTTGACCCCTAAATCTCAAATTTTGGTTTAAATGAATAAAATTTACTTAGAAAATTTGTTTGAGGCAATCGCGACCAATCCACCAGATTGCTTTCTCCACCAACTCTTTGAGCGAGTCCCAATATCCTTCTAGGAACCCCCGGAATAGATGGAACTCCGTTCCAATATCCCGGTGAATTTTTGACCCCCAAGTCTAAAATTTGGGTTTAAATGAACTAAATATACTTAGAAAAAGTGTTTGAGGCAATTGCGACCAATCCACCGGATTGCTTTTTCCGCCTACTCCTTGAGCGAGTCCCAATATCTTTCAAGCAACCCCCAGAATAGATGGAACTTTGTTCCAATATCCCGATAAATTTTTGACCCCTAAATCTCAAATTTTGGTTTAAATGAACTAAATTAACTTAGAAAATGTGTTTGGGGCAATCGCGACCAATCCACCGGATTGCTTTCTCCACCTACTCTTTTAGCGAGTCCCAATATCCTTCTAGCAACCCCCCAGAATAAATGGAACTCCGTTCCAATATCCCGATTAATTTTTTACCCCTAAATCTCAAATTTTGGTTTAAATGAATTAAATTCATTTAGTAAATTTGTTTGAGGCAATCGCGACCAATCCACCAAATTGCTTTCTCCACCAACTCTTTGAGCGAGTCCCAATATTCTTTTAGGAACCCCCGAAATAAATGGAACTCCGTTCCAATATCGCGTTGAATTTTTGACCCCCGAATCTAAATTTTGGTTTAAATGAACTAAATATACTTAGAAAAAGTGTTTGAGGCAATCGCGACCAATCCACCAGATTGCTTTCTCCACCAACTCTTTGAGCGAGTCCTAATATCCTTCTAGGAACCCCCGAAATAGATGGAACTCCGTTCCAACATCCCGGTGAATTTTTGACCCCCAAATCTAAAATTTTGGTTTAAATGAACTAAATATACTTAGAAAAAGTGTTTGAGGCAATCGCGACCAATCCACCAGATTGCTTTTTCCGCCTACTCCTGGAGCGATTCCCAATATCCTTCAAGCAACCCCCAAAATCGATGGAACTCCGTTCCAATATCCCGATGAATTTTTGACCCCTAAATCTCAAATTTTGGTTTAAATGAACTAAATTAACTTAGAAAATGTGTTTGAGGCAATCGCGACCAATCCACCGGATTGCTTTCTCCACCTACTCTTTTAGCGAGTCCCAATATCCTTCTAGCAACCCCCCAGAATAAATGGAACTCCGTTCCAATATCCCGATGAATTTTTTACCCCTAAATCTCAAATTATGGTTTAAATTAATTAAATTTATTTAGAAAATTTGTTTGAGGCAATCGCGACCAATCCACCAGATTGCTTTCTCCACCAACTGTTTGAGCGAATCCCAATACCCTTCTAGGAACCCCCAAAATAGATGGAACTCCGTTCCAATATCCCGTTGAATTTTTGACCCCAAATCTAAATTTTGGTTTAAATGAACTAAATATACTTAGAAAAAGTGTTTGAGGCAATCGCGACCAATCCACCGGATTGCTTTCTCCACCAACTCCTTGAGTGAATCTCAATATCCTTCAAGCAACTTCCAGAATAGATGGAACTCTGTTTCAATATCCCGATGAATTTTTGACCATTAAATCTCAAATTTTGGTTTAAAGGAACTAAATTTACTTAGAAAATGTGTTTGAAGCAATCGCGACCAATCCACCGGATTGCTTTCTCCGCCTACTCTTTGAGCGAGTCCCAATATCCTTATAGGAACCCTCGTAATAGATGGAACTCTATTCCAATATCTCGATGAATTTTTGACCCCTAAATCTCAAATTTTGGTTTAAATGAACTAAATTAACTTAGAAAATGGGTTTGAGGAATCGCGACCAATCCACCGGATTGCTTTCTCCACCTACTCTTTTAGCGAGTCCCAATATCCTTCTAGCAACCCCCCAGAATAAATGGAACTCCGTTCCAATATCCCGATGAATTTTTGACCCCTAAATCTCAAATTTTGGTTTAAATGAATAAAATTTACTTAGAAAATTTGTTTGAGGCAATCGCGACCAATCCACCAGATTGCTTTCTCCACCAACTCTTTGAGCGAGTCCCAATATCCTTCTAGGAACCCCCGGAATAGATGGAACTCCGTTCCAATATCCCGTTGAATTTTTGACCCCCAAGTCTAAATTTTGGTTTAAATGAGATAAATTTACTTAGAAAAAGTGTTTGAGGCAATCGCGACCAATCCACCGGATAGATTTTTCTACCAACTCCTTGAGCAAGTCCCAATATCCTTCAAGCAACCCCCAGAATAGATGGACCACCGTTTCAATATCCCGATGAATTTTTGACCATTAAATCTCAAATTTTGGTTTAAATGAACTAAATTTACTTAGAAAATGTGTTTGAGGCAATCGCGACCAATCCACCGTATTGCTTTCTCCACCTACTCTTTGAGCGAGTCCCAATATCCTTTTAGCAACCCCTCAGAATAGATGGAACTCCGTTCCAATATCCCGATGAATTTTTGACCCCTAAATCTCAAATTTTGGTTTAAATGAATAAAATTTACTTAGAAAATTTGTTTGAGGCAATCGCGACCAATCCACCAGATTGCTTTCTCCACCAACTCTTTGAGCGAGTCCCAATATCCTTCTAGGAACCCCCGGAATAGATGGAACTCCGTTCCAATATCCCGGTGAATTTTTGACCCCCAAGTCTAAAATTTGGGTTTAAATGAACTAAATATACTTAGAAAAAGTGTTTGAGGCAATTGCGACCAATCCACCGGATTGCTTTTTCCGCCTACTCCTTGAGCGAGTCCCAATATCTTTCAAGCAACCCCCAGAATAGATGGAACTTTGTTCCAATATCCCGATAAATTTTTGACCCCTAAATCTCAAATTTTGGTTTAAATGAACTAAATTAACTTAGAAAATGTGTTTGAGGCAATCGCGACCAATCCACCGGATTGCTTTCTCCACCTACTCTTTTAGCGAGTCCCAATATCCTTCTAGCAACCCCCAAGAATAAATGGACCTCCGTTCCAATGTCCCGATGAATTGTTTACCCCTAAATCTCAAATTTTGGTTTAAATGAATTAAATTTATTTAGAAAATTTGTTTGAGGCAATCGCGACCAATCCACCAGATTGCTTTCTCCACCAACTCTTTGAGCGAGTCCCAATATCCTTCTAGGAACCCCCGAAATAGATGGAACTCCGTTCCAATATCCCGTTGAATTTTTGACCCCCAAATCTAAATTTTGGTTTAAATGAACTAAATATACTTAGAAAAAGTGTTTGAGGCAATTGCGACCAATCCACCGGATTGCTTTTTCTGCCTACTCCTTGAGCGAGTCCCAATATCTTTCAAGCAACCCCCAGAATAGATGGAACTTTGTTCCAATATCCCGATAAATTTTTGACCCCTAAATCTCAAATTTTGCTTTAAATGAACTAAATTAACTTAGAAAATGTGTTTGAGGCAATCGCGACCAATCCACCGGATTGCTTTCTCCACCTACTCTTTTAGCGAGTCCTAATATCCTTCTAGCAACCCGCCAAAATAAATGGACCTCCGTTCCAATATCCCGATGAATTGTTTACCCCTAAATCTCAAATTTTGGTTTGAATGAATTAAATTTATTTAGAAAATTTGTTTGAGGCAATCGCGATCAATCCACCAGATTGCTTTCTCCACCAACTCTTTGAGCGAGTCCCAATATCCTTCTAGGAACCCCCGAAATAGATGGAACTCCGTTCCAATATCCCGTTGAATGTTTGACCCCTAAATCTAAATTTTGGTTTAAATGAACTAAATATACTTAGAAAAAGTGTTTGAGGCAATTGCGACCAATCCACCGGATTGCTTTTTCCGCCTACTCCTTGAGCGAGTCCCAATATCTTTCAAGCTACCCCCAGAATAGATGGAACTTTGTTCCAATATCCCAATAAATTTTTGACCCCTAAATCTCAAATTTTGGTTTAAATGAACTAAATTAACTTAGAAAATGTGTTTGAGGCAATCGCGACCAATCCACCGGATTGCTTTCTCCACCTACTCTTTTAGCGAGTCCCAATATCCTTCTAGCAACCCCTCAGAATAAATGGACCTCCGTTCCAATATCCCGATGAATTGTTTACCCCTAAATCTTAAATTTTGGTTTAAATGAATTAAATTTATTTAGAAAATTTGTTTGAGGCAATCGCGACCAATCCACCAGATTGCTTTCTCCACCAACTCTTTGAGTGAGTCCCAATATCCTTCTAGGAACCCCCGAAATAGATGGAACTCCGTTCCAATATCCCGTTGAATTTTTGACCCCCAAATCTAAATTTTGGTTTCAATGAACTAACTATACTTAGAAAATGTGTTTGAGGCAATCGCGACCAATCCACCGGATTGCTTTTTCCACCAACTTCTTAAGCGAGTCCCAATATCCTTCTAGGAACCCCCGGAATAGATGGAACTCCGTTCAATATCCCGATGAATTTTTGACCCCTAAATCTCAAATTTTGGTTTAAATGAACTAAATTTACTTAGAAAATGTGTTTGAGGCAATCGCGACCAATCCACCGGGTTGCTTTTTCCACCAACTTCTTAAGCGAGTCCCAATATCCTTATAGGAACCCCCGGAATAGATGGAAGTCCGTTCCAGTTTCCCGATGAATTTTTGACCCCTAAATCTCAAATTTTGGTTTAAATGAACTAAATTTACTTAGAAAATGTGTTTGAGGCAATCGCGACCAATCCACCTGATTGCTTTCTCCACCTACTCTTTAAGCGAGTCCCAATATCCTTCTAGGAACCCCCATAATAGATGGAACTCCGTTCCAATATCCCAGGGAATTTTTTTACCCCCAAATCTAAATTTTGGTTTAAATGAATTAAATTTACTTAGAAAAAGTGTTTTAGGCAATCGCGACCAATCCACCGGATTGCTTTTTCCGCCTATTCCTTGAGCGAGTACCAATATCCTTCAAGCAACCCCCAAAATAGATGGAACTCCGTTCCAATATCCCGATGAATTTTTGACCCATAAATCTCAAATTTTGGTTTAAATGAACTAAATTTACTTAGAAAATGGGTTTGAGGCAATCGCGACCAATCCACCGGATTGCTTTCTCCACCTACTCTTTTAGCGAGTCCCAATATCCTTCTAGCAACCCCCCAGAATAAATGGAACTCCGTTCCAATATCCCGATGAATTTTTGACCCATAAATCTCAAATTTTGGTTTAAATGAATAAAATTTACTTAGAAAATTTGTTTGAGGCAATTGCGACCAATCCACCAGATTGCTTTCTCCACCAACTCTTTGAGCGAGTCCCAATATCCTTCTAGGAACCCCCGGAATAGATGGAACTCCGTTCCAATATCCCGTTGAATTTTTGACCCCCAACTCTAAATTTTGGTTTAAATGAATTAAATTTACTTAGAAAAAGTGTTTAAGGCAATCGCGACCAATCCACCGGATAGATTTTTCTACCAACTCCTTGAGCAAGTCCCAATATCCTTCAAGCAACCCCCAGATTAGATGGAACACCGTTTCAATATCCCGATGAATTTTTGACCATTAAATCTCAAATTTTGGTTTAAATGAACTAAATTTACTTAGAAAATGTGTTTGCGGCAATCGCGACCAATCCACCGTATTGCTTTCTCCACCTACTCTTTGAGCGAGTCCCAATATCCTTTTAGCAACCCCTCAGAATAGATGGAACTCCGTTCCAATATCCCGATGAATTTTTGACCCCTAAATCTCAAATTTTGGTTTAAATGAACTAAATTTACTTAGAATATGTGTTTGAGGCAATCGCTACCAATCCACCAGATGGCTTTCTCCACCAACTCTTTGAGCGAGTCCTAATATCCTTCTAGCAACCCCCAGAATAGATGGAACTCCGTTCCAATATCCCGAAGAATTTTCACCCCTAAATCTCAAATTTTGGTTTAAATGAACTAAATTTACTTAGGAAATGTGTTTGAGGCAATCGCGACCAATCCACCATATTACTTTCTCCACCAACTCTTTGAGCGAGTCCTAATATCCTTCTAGGAACCCCCGGAATAGATGGAACTCCGTTCCAATATCCTGGTGAATTTTTGACCCCCAAATCTAAAATTTGGGTTTAAATGAACTAAATTAACTTAGAAAAAGTGTTTGAGGCAATTGCGACCAATCCACCAGATTGCTTTCTCCACCAACTCTTTGAGCGAGTCCCAATATCTTTCAAGCAACCCCCAAAATAGATGGAACTTTGTTCCAATATCCCGATAAATTTTTGACCCCTAAATCTCAAATTTTGGTTTAAATGAACTAAATTAACTTAGAAAATGTGTTTGAGGCAATCGCGACCAATCCACCGGATTGCTTTCTCCACCTACTCTTTTAGCGAGTCCCAATATCCTTCTAGCAACCCCCCAGAATAAATGGACCTCCGTTCCAATATCCCGATGAATTGTTTACCCTTAAATCTCAAATTTTGGTTTAAATGAATTAAATTTATTTAGAAAATTTGTTTGAGGCAATCGCGACCAATCCACCAGATTGCTTTCTCCACCAACTCTTTGAGCGAGTCCCAATATCCTTCTAGGAACCCCCGAAATAGATGGAACTCCGTTCCAATATCCCGTTGAATTTTTGACCCCCAAATCTAAATTTTGGTTTAAATGAACTAAATATACTTAGAAAAAGTGTTTGAGGCAATTGCGACCAATCCACCGGATTGCTTTTTCCGCCTACTCCTTGAGCGAGTCCCAATATCTTTCAAGCAACCCCCAGAATAGATGGAACTTTGTTCCAATATCCCGATAAATTTTTGACCCCTAAATCTCAAATTTTGGTTTAAATGAACTAAATTAACTTAGAAAATGTGTTAGAGGAAATCGCGACAAATCCACCGGATTGCTTTCTCCACCAACTCTTTTAGCGAGTCCCAATATCCTTCTAGCAACCCCCCAGAATAAATGGACCTCCGTTCCATTATCCCGATGAATTGTTTACCCCTAAATCTCAAATTTTGGTTTAAATGAATTAAATTTATTTAGAAAATTTGTTTGAGGCAATCGCGACCAATCCACCAGATTGCTTTCTCTACCAACTCTTTGGGCGAGTCCCAATATCCTTCTAGGAACCCCCGAAATAGATGGAACTCCGTTCCAATATCCCGTTGAATTTTTGACCCCCAAATCTAAATTTTGGTTTAAATGAACTAAATATACTTAGAAAAAGTGTTTGAGGAAATCGCGACCAATCCATCGGATTGCTTTCTCCACTAAGTCTTTGTGCGAGTCCCAATATCCTTCAAACAACCCCCCAGAATAGATGGAACTCTGTTCCAATATCCCGATGAATTTTTGACCCATAAATCTCAAATTTTGGTTTAAATGAACTAAATTTACTTAGAAAATGTGTTTGAGGCAATCGCGACCAATCCACCTGATTGCTTTCTCCACCAACTCTTTGAGCGAGACCTAATATCCTTCTAGGAACCCCCGGAATAGATGGAACTCCGTTCCAATATCCCGATGAATTTTTGACCCATAAATCTCAAATTTTGGTTTAAATGAACTAAATTTACTTAGAAAATGTGTTTGAGGCAATCGCGACCAATCCACCTGATTGCTTTCTCCACCTACTCTTTAAGCGAGTCCCAATATCCTTCTAGCAACCCCCAGAATAGATGGAACTCCGTTGCAATATCCCAGGGAATTTTTTACCCCCAAATCTAAATTTTGGTTTAAATGAATTAAATTTACTTAGAAAAAGTGTTTGAGGCAATCGCGACCAATCCACCGGATTGCTTTCTCCACCTACTCTTTTAGCGAGTCCCAATATCCTTCTAGCAACCCCCCAGAATAAATGGACCTCCGTTCCAATATCCCGATGAATTGTTTACCCTTAAATCTCAAATTTTGGTTTAAATGAATTAAATTTATTTAGAAAATTTGTTTGAGGCAATCGCGACCAATCCACCAGATTGCTTTCTCCACCAACTCTTTGAGCGAGTCCCAATATCCTTCTAGGAACCCCCGAAATAGATGGAACTCCGTTCCAATATCCCGTTGAATTTTTGACCCCCAAATCTAAATTTTGGTTTAAATGAACTAAATTAACTTAGAAAAAGTGTTTGAGGCAATTGCGACCAATCCACCAGATTGCTTTCTCCACCAACTCTTTGAGCGCGTCCCAATATCTTTCAAGCAACCCCCAAAATAGATGGAACTTTGTTCCAATATCCCGATAAATTTTTGACCCCTAAATCTCAAATTTTGGTTTAAATGAACTAAATTAACTTAGAAAATGTGTTTGAGGCAATCGCGACCAATCCACCGGATTGCTTTCTCCACCTACTCTTTTAGCGAGTCCCAATATCCTTCTAGCAACCCCCCAGAATAAATGGACCTCCGTTCCAATATCCCGATGAATTGTTTACCCTTAAATCTCAAATTTTGGTTTAAATGAATTAAATTTATTTAGAAAATTTGTTTGAGGCAATCGCGACCAATCCACCAGATTGCTTTCTCCACCAACTCTTTGAGCGAGTCCCAATATCCTTCTAGGAACCCCCGAAATAGATGGAACTCCGTTCCAATATCCCGTTGAATTTTTGACCCCCAAATCTAAATTTTGGTTTAAATGAACTAAATATACTTAGAAAAAGTGTTTGAGGCAATTGCGACCAATCCACCGGATTGCTTTTTCCGCCTACTCCTTGAGCGAGTCCCAATATCTTTCAAGCAACCCCCAGAATAGATGGAACTTTGTTCCAATATCCCGATAAATTTTTGACCCCTAAATCTCAAATTTTGGTTTAAATGAACTAAATTAACTTAGAAAATGTGTTAGAGGAAATCGCGACAAATCCACCGGATTGCTTTCTCCACCAACTCTTTTAGCGAGTCCCAATATCCTTCTAGCAACCCCCCAGAATAAATGGACCTCCGTTCCATTATCCCGATGAATTGTTTACCCCTAAATCTCAAATTTTGGTTTAAATGAATTAAATTTATTTAGAAAATTTGTTTGAGGCAATCGCGACCAATCCACCAGATTGCTTTCTCTACCAACTCTTTGGGCGAGTCCCAATATCCTTCTAGGAACCCCCGAAATAGATGGAACTCCGTTCCAATATCCCGTTGAATTTTTGACCCCCAAATCTAAATTTTGGTTTAAATGAACTAAATATACTTAGAAAAAGTGTTTGAGGAAATCGCGACCAATCCATCGGATTGCTTTCTCCACTAAGTCTTTGTGCGAGTCCCAATATCCTTCAAACAACCCCCCAGAATAGATGGAACTCTGTTCCAATATCCCGATGAATTTTTGACCCATAAATCTCAAATTTTGGTTTAAATGAACTAAATTTACTTAGAAAATGTGTTTGAGGCAATCGCGACCAATCCACCTGATTGCTTTCTCCACCAACTCTTTGAGCGAGACCTAATATCCTTCTAGGAACCCCCGGAATAGATGGAACTTCGTTCCAATATCCCGATGAATTTTTGACCCATAAATCTCAAATTTTGGTTTAAATGAACTAAATTTACTTAGAAAATGTGTTTGAGGCAATCGCGACCAATCCACCTGATTGCTTTCTCCACCTACTCTTTAAGCGAGTCCCAATATCCTTCTAGCAACCCCCAGAATAGATGGAACTCCGTTGCAATATCCCAGGGAATTTTTTACCCCCAAATCTAAATTTTGGTTTAAATGAATTAAATTTACTTAGAAAAAGTGTTTGAGGCAATCGCGACCAATCCACCGGATTGCTTTCTCCACCTACTCTTTTAGCGAGTCCCAATATCCTTCTAGCAACCCCCCAGAATAAATGGACCTCCGTTCCAATATCCCGATGAATTGTTTACCCTTAAATCTCAAATTTTGGTTTAAATGAATTAAATTTATTTTGAAAATTTGTTTGAGGCAATCGCGACCAATCCACCAGATTGCTTTCTCCACCAACTCTTTGAGCGAGTCCCAATATCCTTCTAGGAACCCCCGAAATAGATGGAACTCCGTTCCAATATGCCGTTGAATTTTTGACCCCCAAATCTAAATTTTGGTTTAAATGAACTAAATATACTTAGAAAAAGTGTTTGAGGCAATCGCGACCAATCCACCGGATTGCTTTTTCCGCCTACTCCTTGAGCGAGTCCCAATATCCTTCAAGCAACCCCCAGAATAGATGGAACTCTGTTCCAATATCCCGATAAATTTTTTACCCCTAAATCTCAAATTTTGGTTTAAATGAACTAAATTAACTTAGAAAATGTTCTTGAGGCAATCGCGACCAATCCACCGGATTGCTTTCTCCACCTACTCTTTTAGCGAGTCCCAATATCCTTCTAGCAACCCCCCAGAATAAATGGACCTCCGTTCCAATATCCCGATGAATTGTTTACCCCTAAATCTCGAATTTTGGTTTAAATGAATTAAATTTATTTAGAAAATTTGTTTGCGGCAATCGCGACCAATCCACCAGATTGCTTTCTCTACCAACTCTTTGGGCGAGTCCCAATATCCTTCTAGGAACCCCCGAAATAGATGGAACTCCGTTCCAATATCCCGTTGAATTTTTGACCCCCAAATCTAAATTTTGGTTTAAATGAACTAAATATACTTAGAAAAAGTGTTTGAGGCAATCGCGACCAATCCATCGGATTGCTTTCTCCACTAAGTCTTTGTGCGAGTCCCAATATCCTTCTATTAACCACCGGAATAGATGAAACTCCGTACCAATATCCCGGTGAACTTTTGACCGCCAACTCTAAAATCTTTGTTTTAATGAATTAAACTTATTTAGAAAATGTGTTTGAGGCAATCGCGACCAATCCACCGGATTGCTTTTTCCACCAACTTCTTAAGCGAGTCCCAATATCCTTCTAGGAACCCCCGGATTAGATGGAACTCCGTTCCAATATCCCGATGAATTTTTGACCCCTAAATCTCAAATTTTGGTTTAAATGAACTAAATTTAGTTAGAAAATGTGTTTGAGGCAATCGCGACCAATCCACCGGATTGCTTTTTCCACCAACTTCTTAAGCGAGTCCCAATATCCTTCTAGGAACCCCCGGAATAGATGGAAGTCCGTTCCAGTATCCCGATGAATTTTTGACCCCTAAATCTCAAATTTTGGTTTAAATGAACTAAATTTACTTAGAAAATGTGTTTGAGGCAATCGCGACCAATCCACCTGATTGCTTTCTCCACCTACTCTTTAAGCGAGTCCCAATATCCTTCTAGGAACCCCCATAATAGATGGAACTCCGTTCCAATATCCCAGGGAATTTTTTACCCCCAAATCTATATTTTGGTTTAAATGAATTAAATTTACTTAGAAAAAGTGTTTTAAGCAATCGCGACCAATCCACCGGATTGTTTTTTTCGCCTATTCCTTGAGCGAGTACCAATATCCCTCAAGCAACCCCCAAAATAGATGGAACTCCGTTCCAATACCCCGATGAATTTTTGACCCAAAAATCTCAAATTTTGGAGTAAATGAACTAAATTTACTTAGAAAATGTGTTTGAGGCAATCGCGACCAATCCACCGGATTACTTTCTCCACCAAGTCTTTGTGCGAGTCCCAATATCCTTCTATTAACCACCGGTATAGATGAAACTCCGTACCAATATCCCGGTGAACTTTTGACCCCCAACTCTGAAATCTTGGTTTAAATTAATTAAACTTATTTAGAAAATGTGTTTGAGGCAATCGCGACCAATCCACCGGATTGCTTTTTCCACCAACTTCTTAAGCGAGTCTCAATATCCTTCTAGGAACCCCCGGAATAGATGGAACTCCGTTCCAATATCCCGATGAATTTTTGACCCCTATATCTCAAATTTTGGTTTAAATGAACTTAATTTACTTAGAAAATGTGTTTGAGGCAATCGCGACCAATCCACCAGATTGCTTTCTCCACCTACTCTTTAAGCGAGTCCCAATATCGTTCTAGCAACCCCCATAATAGATGGAACTCCGTTCCAATATCCCAGGGAATTTTTTACCCCCAAATCTAAATTTTAGTTTAAATGAATTAAATTTACTTAGAAAAAGTGTTTGAGGCAATCGCGACCAATCCACCGGATTGCTTTCTCTACCAACTCCTTGAGCGAATCTCAATATCCTTCAAGCAACTTCCAGAATAGATGGAACTCTGTTTCAATATCCCGATGAATTTTTGACCATTAAATCTCAAATTTTGGTTTAAAAGAACTAAATTTACTTAGAAAATGTGTTTGAAGCAATCGCGACCAATCCACCGGATTGCTTTCTCCGCCTTCTCTTTGAGCGAGTCCCAATATCCTTCTAGGAACCCTCGGAATAGATGGAACTCTATTCCAATATCTCGTTGAATTTTTGACCCCTAAATCTCAAATTTTGGTTTAAATGAATAAAATTACTTAGGAAATTTGTTTGAGGCAATCCCGACCAATCCACCAGATTGCTTTCTCCACCAACTCTTTGAGCGAGTCTCAATATCCTTCTAGGAACCCCCGGAATAGATGGAACTCCGTTCCAATATCCCGGTGAATTTTTGACCCCTAAATCTAAAATTTTGGTTTAAATGAACTAAATATACTTAGAAAAAGTGTTTGAGGCAATCGCGACCAATCCACCGGATTGCTTTGTCCACCAACTCCTTGATCGTGTCCCAATATCCTTCAAACGACCTCCAGAATAGATGGAACTCTGTTCCAATATCCCGATGAATTTTTGACCCATAAATCTCAAATTTTGGTTTAAATGAATAAAAAATACTTAGAAAATGTGTTTGAGGCAATCGCGACCAATCCACCGGATTGCTTTGTCCACGAACTCCTTGAGCGATTCCCAATATCCTCCAAACAACCCCCCAGAATAGATGGAACTCTGTTCCAATATCCCGATGAATTTTTGACCCATAAATCTCAAGTTTTGGTTTAAATGAACTAAATTTACTTAGAAAATGTGTTTGAGGCAATCGCGACCAATCCACCTGATTGCTTTCTCCACCAACTCTTTGAGCGAGACCTAATATCCTTCTAGGAACCCCCGGAATAGATGGAACTCCGTTCCAATATCCCGATGAATTTTTGACCCATAAATCTCAAATTTTGGTTTAAATGAACTAAATTTACTTAGAAAATGTGTTTGAGGCAATCGCGACCAATCCACCTGATTGCTTTCTCCACCTACTCTTTAAGCGAGTCCCAATATCCTTCTAGCAACCCCCAGAATAGATGGAACTCCGTTGCAATATCCTAGGGAATTTTTTACCCCCAAATCTAAATTTTGGTTTAAATGAATTAAATTTACTTAGAAAAAGTGTTTGAGGCAATCGCGACCAATGCACCGTATTGTTTTCCCTACCAACTCCTTGAGCGAATCCCAATATCCTTAAAGCAACCCCGAGAATAAATGGAACTCCGTTTTAATATCCCGATGAATTTTTGACCGTTAAATCTCAAATTTTGGTTTAAAAGAACTAAATTTACTTAGGAAATGTGTTTGAGGCAATCGCGACCAATCCACCATATTGCTTTCTCCACCAACTCTTTGAGCGAGTCCAAATGTCCTTCTAGGAACCCCCGGAATAGATGGAACTCTGTTCCAATATCCCGGTGAATTTTTGACCCCCAAATCTAAAATTTGGGTTTAAATGAACTAAATATACTTAGAAAAAGTGTTTGAGGCAATCGCGACTAATCCACCGGATTTCTTTTTCCGCCTACTCCTTGAGCGAGTCCCAATATCCTTCAAGCAACCCCCAGAATAGATGGAACTCCGTTCCAATATCCCGATGAATTTTTGACCCCTAAATCTCAAATTTTGGTTTAAATGAACTAAATTAACTTAGAAAATGTGTTTGAGGCAATCGCGACCAATCCACCGGATTGCTTTCTGCACCTACTCTTTTAGCGAGTCCCAATATCCTTCTAGCAACCCCCCAGAATAAATGGAACTCCGTTCCAATATCCCGATGAATTTTTTACCCCTAAATCTCAAATTTTGGTTTAAATTAATTAAATTTATTTAGAAAATTTGTTTGAGGCAATCGCGACCAATCCACCAGATTGCTTTCTCCACCAACTCTTTGAGCGAGTCCCAATATCCTTCTAGGAACCCCCGAAATAGATGGAACTCCGTTCCAATATCCCGTTGAATTTTTGACCCCCAAATCTAAATTTTGGTTTAAATGAACTGAATATACTTAGAAAAAGTGTTTGAGGCAATCGCGACCAATCCACCGAATTGCTTTCTCCACCAACTCCTTAAGCGAATCTCAATATCCTTCAAGCAACTTCCAGAATAGATGGAACTCTGTTTCAATATCCCGATGAATTTTTGACCATTAAATCTCAAATTTTGGTTTAAAAGAACTAAATTTACTTAGAAAATGTGTTTGAAGCAATCGCGACCAATCCACCGGATTGCTTTCTCCGCCTACTCTTTGAGCGAGTCCCAATATCCTTCTAGGAACCCTCGGAATAGATGGAACTCTATTCCAATATCTCGATGAATTTTTGACCCCTAAATCTCAAATTTTGGTTTAAATGAACTAAATTAACTTAGAAAATGGGTTTGAGGCAATCGCGACCAATCCACCGGATTGCTTTCTCCACCTACTCTTTTAGCGAGTCCCAATATCCTTCTAGCAACCCCCCAGAATAAATGGAACTCCGTTCCAATATCCCGATGAATTTTTGACCCCTAAATCTCAAATTTTGGTTTAAATGAACAAAATTTACTTAGAAAATTTGTTTGAGGCAATCGCGACCAATCCACCAGATTGCTTTATCCACCAACTCTTTGAGCGAGTCCCAATATCCTTCTAGGAACCCCCGGAATAGATGATGGAACTCCGTTCCAATATCCCGATGAATTTTTGACCCCTAAATCTCAAATTTTGGTTTAAATGAACTAAATTTACTTAGAAAATGTGTTTGAGGCAATCGCGACCAATGCACCAGATTGCTTTCTTCACCAACTCTTTGAGCGAGTCCTAATATCCTTCTAGGAACCCCCGGAATAGATGGAACTACGTTCCAATATCCCGGTGAATTTTGACCCCCAAATCTAAAACTTTGGTTTAAATGAACTAAATATACTTAGAAAAAGTGTTTGAGGCAATCGCGACCAATCCACCGGATTGCTTTGTCCACGAACTCCTTGAGCGAGTCCCAATATCCTTCAAACAACCCCCCAGAATAGATGGAACTCTGTTCCAATATGCGATGAATTTTTGACCCATAAATCTCAAATTTTGGTTTAAATGAACTAAAATTACTTAGAAAATGTGTTTGAGGCAATCGCGACCAATCCACCAGATTGCTTTCTCCACCAACTCTTTGAGCGAGTCCTAATATCTTCTAGGAACCCCCGGAATAGATGGAACTCCGTTCCAATATCCCGGTGAATTTTTGACCCCCAAATCTAAAATATGGGTTTAAATGAACTAAATATACTTAGAAAAAGTGTTTGAGGCAATCGTGACCAATCCACCGTATTGCTTTTTCCGCCAACACCTTAAGCGAATCTCAATATCCTTCAAGCAACTTCCAGAATAGATGGAACTCTGTTTCAATATGCCGACGAATTTTTGATCATTAAATCTCAAATTTTGGTTTAAAAGAACTAAATTTACTTAAAAAATGTGTTTGAGGCAATCGTGACCAATCCACCGGATTGCTTTCTCCGCCTACTCTTTGAGCGAGTCCCAATATCCTTCTAGCAACCCCCCAGAATAAATGGAACTCCGTTCCAATATCCCGATGAATTTTTGACCCCTAAATCTCAAATTTTGGTTTAAATGAATAAAATTTACTTAGAAAAATTGTTTGAGGCAATCGCGACCAATCCACCAGATTGCTTCCTCCACCAACTCTTTGAGCGAGTCCCAATATCCTTCTAGGAACCCCCGGAATAGATGGAGCTCCGTTCCAATATCCCGATGAATTTTTGACCCCTAAATCTCAAATTTTGGTTTAAATGAATAAAATTTACTTAGAAAAATTGTTTGAGGCAATCGCGACCAATCCACCAGATTGCTTTCTCCACCAACTCTTTGAGCGAGTCCCAATATCCTTCTAGGAACCCCCGGAATAGATGGAACTCCGTTCCAATATCCCGGTGAATTTTTGACCCCCAAATCTAAAATTTGGGTTTAAATGAACTAAATATACTTAGAAAAAGTGTTTGAGGCAATCGCGACCAATCCACCGGATTGCTTTTTCCGCCTACTCCTTGAGCGAGTCTCAATATCCTTCAAGCAACCCCCAGAATAGATGGAACTCTGTTCCAATATCCCGATAAATTTTTTACCCCTAAATCTCAAATTTTGGTTTAAATGAACTAAATTAACTTAGAAAATGTGTTTGAGGCAATCGCGACCAATCCACCGGATTGCTTTCTCCACCTACTCTTTTAGCGAGTCCCAATATCCTTCTAGGAACCCCCCAAAATAAATGGACCTCCGTTCCAATATCCCGATGAATTTTTTACCCCTAAATCTCAAATTTTGGTTTAAATGAATTAAATTTGTTTGGAAAATTTGTTTGAGGCAATCGCGACCAATCCACCAGATTGCTTTCTCCACCAACTCTTTGAGCGAGTCCCAATATCCTTCTAGGAACCCCCGAAATAGATGGAACTCCGTTCCAATATCCCGTTGAATTTTTGACCCCCAAATCTAAGTCTTGGTTTAAATGAACTAAATATACTTAGAAAAAGTGTTTGAGGCAATCGCGACCAATCCACCGGATTGCTTTCTCCACCAAGTCTTTGTGCGAGTCCCAATATCCTTCTATTAACCACCGGAATAGATGAAACTCTGTACCAATATCACGGTGAACTTTTGACCCCCAACTCTAAAATCTTGGTTTAAATGAATTAAACTTATTTAGAAAATGTGTTTGAGGCAATCGCGACCAATCTACCGGATTGCTTTTTCCACCAACTTCTTAAGCGAGTCCCAATATCCTTCTAGGAACCCCCAGAATAGATGGAAGTCCGTTCCAATATCCCGATGAATATTTGACCCCTAAATCTCAAATTTTGGTTTAAATGAACTAAATTTACTTAGAAAATGTGTTTGAGGCAATCGCGACCAATCCACCGGATTGCTTTTTCCGCCTACTCCTTGAGCGAGTACCAATATCCTTCAAGCAACCCCCAGAATAGATGGAACTCCATTCCAATATCCCGATGAATTTTTGACCCAAAAATCTCAAAATTTGGTTTAAATGAACTAAATTTACTTAGAAAATGTGTTTGAGGCAATCGCGACCAATCCACCGGATTGCTTTCTCCACCAAGTCTTTGTGCGAGTCCCAATATCCTTCTATTAACCACCGATAAAGATGAAACTCCGTACCAATATCCCGGTGAACTTTTGACCCCCAACTCTAAAATCTTGGTTTAAATTAATTAAACTTATTTAGAAAATGGGTTTGAGGCAATCGCGACCAATCCACCGGATTGCTTTCTCCACCAAGTCTTTGTTCGAGTCCCAATATCCTTCTATTAACCACCGATAAAGATGAAACTCCGTACCAATATCACGGTGAACTTTTGACCCCCAACTCTAAAATCTTGGTTTAAATGAATTAAACTTATTTAGAAAATGTGTTTGAGGCAATCGCGACCAATCTACCGGATTGCTTTTTCCACCAACTTCTTAAGCGAGTCCCAATATCCTTATAGGAACCCCCAGAATAGATGGAAGTCCGTTCCAATATCCCGATGAATATTTGACCCCTAAATCTCAAATTTTGGTTTAAATGAACTAAATTTACTTAGAAAATGTGTTTGAGGCAATCGCGACCAATCCACCTGAATGCTTTCTCCACCTACTCTTTAAGCGAGTCCCAATATCCTTCTAGGAACCCCCAGAATAGATGGAACTCCGTTCCAATATCCCAGGGAATTTTTTACCCCCAAATCTAAATTTTGGTTTAAATGAATTAAATTTACTTAGAAAAAGTGTTTGAGGCAATCGCGACCAATCCACCGGATTGCTTTTTCCGCCTACTCCTTGAGCGAGTCCCAATATCCTTCAAGCAACCCCCAGAATAGATGGAACTCTGTTCCAATATCCCGATAAATTTTTTACCCCTAAATCTCAAATTTTGGTTTAAATGAACTAAATTAACTTAGAAAATGTTCTTGAGGCAATCGCGACCAATCCACCGGATTGCTTTCTCCACCTACTCTTTTAGCGAGTCCCAATATCCTTCTAGCAACCCCCCAGAATAAATGGACCTCCGTTCCAATATCCCGATGAATTTTTTACCCCTAAATCTCAAATTTTGGTTTAAATGAATTAAATTTGTTTGGAAAATTTGTTTGAGGCAATCGCGACCAATCCACCAGATTGCTTTCTCCACCAACTCTTTGAGCGAGTCCCAATATCCTTCTAGGAACCCCCGAAATAGATGGAACTCCGTTCCAATATCCCGTTGAATTTTTGACCCCCAAATCTAAGTCTTGGTTTAAAAGAACTAAATATACTTAGAAAAAGTGTTTGAGGCAATCGCGACCAATCCACCGGATTGCTTTCTCCACCAAGTCTTTGTGCGAGTCCCAATATCCTTCTATTAACCACCGGAATAGATGAAACTCCGTACCAATATCACGGTGAACTTTTGACCCCCAACTCTAAAATCTTGGTTTAAATGAATTAAACTTATTTAGAAAATGTGTTTGAGGCAATCGCGACCAATCTACCGGATTGCTTTTTCCACCAACTTCTTAAGCGAGTCCCAATATCCTTCTAGGAACCCCCAGAATAGATGGAAGTCCGTTCCAATATCCCGATGAATATTTGACCCCTAAATCTCAAATTTTGGTTTAAATGAACTAAATTTACTTAGAAAATGTGTTTGAGGCAATCGCGACCAATCCACCTTAATGCTTTCTCCATCTACTCTTTAAGCGAGTCCCAATATCCTTCTAGGAACCCCCAGAATAGATGGAACTCCGTTCCAATATCCCAGGGAATTTTTTACCCCCAAATCTAAATTTTGGTTTAAATGAATTAAATTACTTAGAAAAAGTGTTTGAGGCAATCGCGACCAATCCACCGGATTGCTTTTTCCGCCTACTCCTTGAGCGAGTACCAATATCCTTCAAGCAACCCCCAGAATAGATGGAACTCCATTCCAATATCCCGATGAATTTTTGACCCATAAATCTCAAAATTTGGTTTAAATGAACTAAATTTACTTAGAAAATGTGTTTGAGGCAATCGCGACCAATCCACCGGATTGCTTTCTCCACCAAGTCTTTGTGCGAGTCCCAATATCCTTCTATTAACCACCGATAAAGATGAAACTCCGTACCAATATCCCGGTGAACTTTTGACCCCCAACTCTAAAACCTTGGTTTAAATTAATTAAACTTATTTAGAAAATGGGTTTGAGGCAATCGCGACCAATCCACCGGATTGCTTTCTCCACCAAGTCTTTGTTCGAGTCCCAATATCCTTCTATTAACCACCGATAAAGATGAAACTCCGTACCAATATCACGGTGAACTTTTGACCCCCAACTCTAAAATCTTGGTTTAAATGAATTAAACTTATTTAGAAAATGTGTTTGAGGCAATCGCGACCAATCTACCGGATTGCTTTTTCCACCAACTTCTTAAGCGAGTCCCAATATCCTTATAGGAACCCCCAGAATAGATGGAAGTCCGTTCCAATATCCCGATGAATATTTGACCCCTAAATCTCAAATTTTGGTTTAAATGAACTAAATTTACTTAGAAAATGTGTTTGAGGCAATCGCGACCAATCCACCTGAATGCTTTCTCCACCTACTCTTTAAGCGAGTCCCAATATCCTTCTAGGAACCCCCAGAATAGATGGAACTCCGTTCCAATATCCCAGGGAATTTTTTACCCCCAAATCTAAATTTTGGTTTAAATGAATTAAATTTACTTAGAAAAAGTGTTTGAGGCAATCGCGACCAATCCACCGGATTGCTTTTTCCGCCTACTCCTTGAGCGAGTACCAATATCCTTCAAGCAACCCCAGAATAGATGGAACTCCGTTCCAATATCCCGATGAATTTTTGACCCATAAATCACAAATTTTGGTTTAAATGAACTAAATTTACTTAGAAAATGTGTTTGAGGCAATCGCGACCAATCCACCGGATTGCTTTCTCCACCAAGTCTTTGTGCGAGTCCCAATATCCTTCTATTGACCACCGATAAAGATGAAACTCCGTACCAATATCCCGAAGAACTTTTGACCCCCAACTCTAAAATCTTGGTTTAAATTAATTAAACTTATTTAGAAAATGTGTTTGAGGGAATCGCGTCCAATCCACCGCATTGCTTTTTCCACCAACTTCTTAAGCGAGTCCAATATCCTTCTAGGAACCCCCGGAATAGATGGAACTCCGTTCCAATATCCCGATGAATTTTTGACCCCTAAATCTCAAATTTTGGTTTAAATGAACTAAATTTACTTAGAAAATGTTTTTGAGGCAATCGCGAGCAATCCACCGGATTGCTTTCTCCACCAAGTCTTTGAGCAAGTACCAATATCCTTCTAGGAACCCCCAGAATAGATGGAACTCCGTTCCAATATCCCAGGGAATTTTTTACCCCCAAATCTAAATTTTGGTTTAAATGAATTAAATTTACTTAGAAAAAGTGATTGAGGCAATCGCGACCAATCCACCGGATTGCTTTTTCCGCCTACTCCTTGAGCGAGTACCAATATCCTTCAAGCAACCCCCAGAATAGATGGAACTCCGTTCCCATATCCCGATGAATTTTTGACCCATAAATCTCAAATTTTGGTTTAAATGAACTAAATTTACTTAGAAAATGTGTTTGAGGCAATCGCGACCAATCCACCGGATTGCTTTCTCCACCAAGTCTTTGTGCGAGTCCCAATATCCTTCTATTAACCACCGATAAAGATGAAACTCCGTATCAATATCCCGGTGAACTTTTGACCCCCAACTCTAAAATCTTGGTTTAAATTAATTAAACTTATTTAGAAAATGTGTTTGAGGCAATCGCGACCAATCCACCGGATTGTTTTCTCCACCAAGTCTTTGTTCGAGTCCCAATATCCTTCTATTAACCACCGATAAAGATGAAACTCCGTACCAATATCACGGTGAACTTTTGACCCCCAACTCTAAAATCTTGGTTTAAATGAATTAAACTTATTTAGAAAATGTGTTTGAGGCAATCGCGACCAATCTACCGGATTGCTTTTTCCACCAACTTCTTAAGCGAGTCCCAATATCCTTATAGGAACCCCCAGAATAGATGGAAGTCCGTTCCAATATCCCGATGAATATTTGACCCCTAAATCTCAAATTTTGGTTTAAATGAACTAAATTTACTTAGAAAATGTGTTTGAGGCAATCGCGACCAATCCACCTGAATGCTTTCTCCACCTACTCTTTAAGCGAGTCCCAATATCCTTTTAGGAACCCCCAGAATAGATGGAACTCCGTTCCAATATCCCAGGGAATTTTTTACCCCCAAATCTAAATTTTGGTTTAAATGAATTAAATTTACTTAGAAAAAGTGTTTGAGGCAATCGCGACCAATCCACCGGATTGCTTTTTCCGCCTACTCCTTGAGCGAGTACCAATATCCTTCAAGCAACCCCCAGAATATATGGAACTCCGTTCCAATATCCCGATGAATTTTTGACCCATAAATCTCAAATTTTGGTTTAAATGAACTAAATTTACTTAGAAAATGTGTTTGAGGCAATCGCGACCAATCCACCGGATTGCTTTCTCCACCAAGTCTTTGTGCGAGTCCCAATATCCTTCTATTGACCACCGATAAAGATGAAACTCCGTACCAATATCCCGAAGAACTTTTGACCCCCAACTCTAAAATCTTGGTTTAAATTAATTAAACTTATTTAGAAAATGTGTTTGAGGGAATCGCGTCCAATCCACCGCATTGCTTTTTCCACCAACTTCTTAAGCGAGTCCAATATCCTTCTAGGAACCCCCGGAATAGATGGAACTCCGTTCCAATATCCCGATGAATTTTTGACCCCTAAATCTCAAATTTTGGTTTGAATGAACTAAATTTACTTAGAAAATGTTTTTGAGGCAATCGCGAGCAATCCACCGGATTGCTTTCTCCACCAAGTCTTTGAGCAAGTACCAATATCCTTCTAGGAACCCCCAGAATAGATGGAACTCCGTTCCAATATCCCAGGGAATTTTTTACCCCCAAATCTAAATTTTGGTTTAAATGAATTAAATTTACTTAGAAAAAGTGATTGAGGCAATCGCGACCAATCCACCGGATTGCTTTTTCCGCCTACTCCTTGAGCGAGTACCAATATCCTTCAAGCAACCCCCAGAATAGATGGAACTCCGTTCCCATATCCCGATGAATTTTTGACCCATAAATCTCAAATTTTGGTTTAAATGAACTAAATTTACTTAGAAAATGTGTTTGAGGCAATCGCGACCAATCCACCGGATTGCTTTCTCCACCAAGTCTTTGTGCGAGTCCCAATATCCTTCTATTAACCACCGATAAAGATGAAACTCCGTATCAATATCCCGGTGAACTTTTGACCCCCAACTCTAAAATCTTGGTTTAAATTAATTAAACTTATTTAGAAAATGTGTTTGAGGGAATCGCGACCAATCCACCGCATTGCTTTTTCCGCCAACTTCTTAAGCGAGTCTCAATATCCTTCTAGGAACCCCCGGAATAGATGGAACTCCGTTCCAATATCCCGATGAATTTTTGACCCCTAAATCTCAAATTTTGGTTTAAATGAATTAAATTTACTTAGAAAATGTGTTTGAGGCAATCGCGACCAATCCACCAGATTGGTTTCTTCACCAACTCTTTGAGCGAGTCCTAATATCCTTCTAGGAACCCCCGGAATAGATGGAACTCGTTTCAATATCCCCGTGAATTTTTGACCCCCAAATCTAAAATTTTGGTTTAAATGAACTAAATAAACTTAGAAAAAGTGTTTGAGGCAATCGCGACCAATCCACCGGATTGCTTTGTCCACGAACTCCTTGAGCGAGTCCCAATATCCTTCAAACAACCCCCCAGAATAGATGGAACTCTGTTCCGATATCTCGATGAATTTTTGACCCATAAATCTCAAATTTTGGTTTAAATGAACTAAATTTACTTAGAAAATGTGTTTGAGGCAATCGCGACCAATCCACCAGATTGCATTCTCCACCAACTCTTTGAGCGAGTCCCAATATCCTTCTAGGAACCCCCGGAATAGATGGAACTCCGTTCCAATATCCCGGTGAATTTTTGACCCCCAAATCTAAAATTTGGGTTTAAATGAACTAAATATACTTAGAAAAAATGTTTGAGGCAATCGCGACCAATCCACCGTATTGCTTTCCCTACCAACTCCTTTAGCGAATCCCAATATCCTTAAAGAAACCCCCAGAATAGATGGAACTCCGTTTCAATATCCCGATGAATTTTTGACCATTAAATCTCAAATTTTGGTTTAAAAGAACTAAATTTACTCAGGAAATGTGTTTGAGGCAATCGCGACCAATCCACCATATTGCTTTCTCCACCAACTCTTTGAGCGAGTCCTAATATCCTTTTAGGAACCCCTGGAATAGATGGAACTCCGTTCCAATATCCCGGTGAATTTTTGACCCCCAAATCTAAAATTTGGGTTTAAATGAACTAAATATACTTAGAAAAAGTGTTTGAGGCAATCGCGACCAATCCACCGGATTGCTTTTTCCGCCTACTCCTTGAGCGAGTCCTAATATCCTTCAAGCAACCCCCCGAATAGATGGAACTCCGTTCCAATATCCCGATGAATTTTTGACCCCTAAATCTCAAATTTTGGTTTAAATGAACTAAATTAACTTAGAAAATGTGTTTGAGGCAATCGCGACCAATCCACCGGATTGCTTTCTCCACCTACTCTTTTAGCGAGTCCCAATATCCTTCTAGCAACCCCCCAGAATAAATGGACCTCCGTTCCAATATCCCGATGAATTTTTTACCCCTAAATCTCAAATTTTGGTTTAAATGAATTAAATTCGTTTGGAAAATTTGTTTGAGGCAATCGCGACCAATCCACCAGATTGCTTTCTCCACCAACTCTTTGAGCGAGTCCCAATATCCTTCTAGGAACCCCCGAAATAGATGGAACTCCGTTCCAATATCCCGTTGAATTTTTGACCCCCAAATCTAAGTCTTGGTTTAAATGAACTAAATATACTTAGAAAAAGTGTTTGAGGCAATCGCGACCAATCCACCGGATTGCTTTCTCCACCAAGTCTTTGTGCGAGTCCCAATATCCTTCTATTAACCACCGGAATAGATGAAACTCCGTACCAATATCACGGTGAACTTTTGACCCCCAACTCTAAAATCTTGGTTTAAATGAATTAAACTTATTTAGAAAATGTGTTTGAGGCAATCGCGACCAATCTACCGGATTGCTTTTTCCACCAACTTCTTAAGCGAGTCCCAATATCCTTCTATGAACCGCCAGAATAGATGGAAGTCCGTTCCAATATCCCGATGAATATTTGACCCCTAAATCTCAAATTTTGGTTTAAATGAACTAAATTTACTTAGAAAATGTGTTTGAGGCAATCGCGACCAATCCACCTGAATGCTTTCTCCATCTACTCTTTAAGCGAGTCCCAATATCCTTCAAGCAACCCCCCGAATAGATGGAACTCCGTTCCAATATCCCGATGAATTTTTGACCCCTAAATTTCAAATTTTGGTTTAAATGAACTAAATTAACTTAGAAAATGTGTTTGAGGCAATCGCGACCAATCCACCGGATTGCTTTCTCCACCTACTCTTTTAGCGAGTCCCAATATCCTTCAAGCAACCCCCCAGAATAAATGGAACTCCGTTCCAATATCCCGATGAATTTTTTACCCCTAAATCTCAAATTTTGGTTTAAATGAATTAAATTTTTTTAGAAAATTTGTTTGAGGCAATCGCGACCAGTCCAACAGATTGCTTTCTCCACCAACTCTTTGAGCGAGTCCCAATATCCTTTTAGGAACCCCCGAAATAGATGGAACTCCGTTCCAATATCCCGTTGAATTTTTGACCCCCAAATCTAAAATTTGGTTTAAATGAACTAAATATACTTAGAAAAAGTGTTTGAGGCAATCGCGACCAATCCACCGGATTGCTTTGTCCACCAACTCCTTGAGCGAGTCCCAATATTCTTCAAACAACCCCCAGAATAGATGGAACTCTGTTCCAATATCCCGATGAATTCTTGACCCCTAAATATCAAATTTTGGTTTAAATGAACTAAATTTACTTCGAAAATGTGTTTGAGGCAATCGCTACCAATCCACCAGATTGATTTCTCCACCAACTCTTTGAGCGAATCCCAATATCCTTCTAGGAACCCCCGGAATAGATGGAACTCCGTTCCAATATCCCGTTGAATTTTTGACCCCCAAATCTAAAATTTTGGTTTAAATGAACTAAATATACTTAGAAAAAATGTTTGAGGCAATCGCGACCAATCCACCGGATTGCTTTGTCCACCCACTCTTTGAGCGAGTCCCAATATCCTTCAAACAGCCCCCCAGAATAGATGGAACTCTGTTCTAATATCCCGATTAATTTTTGACCCATAAATCTCAAATTTTTTTTTAAATGAACTAAATTTACTTAGAAAAAGTGTTTGAGGCAATCGCGACCAATCCCCCGGATTGCTTTTTCCGCCTACTCCTTGAGCGAATCCCAATACCCTTCAAGCAACCCCCAGAATAGATGAAAATCCGTTCCAATATCCCGTTGAATTTTTTACCCCCAAATCTAAATTTTGGTTTAAATGAACTACATATACTTAGAAGAAGTAATTGAGGCAATCGCGACCAATCCACCGTATTGATTTCTCTACCAACTCCTTGAGCAAGTCCCAATATCCTTCAAGCAACCCCCAGAATAGATGGAACACCGTTTCAATATTTCGATGAATTTTTGACCATTAAATCTCAAATTTTGGTTCAAATGAACTAAATTTACTTAGAAAATTTGTTTGAGGCAATAGCGACCATTCCACCAAATTGCTTTCTCCACCAACTCTTTAAGCGAGTCCCAATATCCTTCTAGGAACCCCCGAAATAGATTGAACTCCGTTCCAATATCCCGTTGAATTTTTGACCCCCAAATCTAAATTTTGGTTTAAATGAACTAAATATACTTAGAAAAAGTGTTTGAGGCAATCGCGACCAATCCACCGGATTGCTTTCTTTACCAACTCCTTGAGCGAGTCCCAATATCCTTCTAGCAACCCCCGGAATAGATGGAACTCCGTTCCAATATCCCGAAGAATTTTTGACCCCCAAATCTAAAATTTTGGTTTAAATGACCTAAATTTACTTAGAAAATGTGTTTGAGGTAATCGCGACCAATCCACCGAATTGCTTTCTCCACCAACTCTTTGAGCGAGTCGCAATATCCTTCTAGCAACCCCAGAATAGATGGAACTCCGTTCCAATATTCCGATGAATTTTTGACCCCTCAATCTCAAATTTTGGTTTAAATGAACTAAATTTACTTAGAAAATGTGTTTCAGGCAATCGCGACCAATCCACCTGATTGCTTTCTCCACCTACTCTTTAAGCGAATCCAATATCCTTCTAGCAACCCCCAGAATAGATGGAACTCCGTTCCAATATCCCAGGGAATTTTTTACCCCCAATTCTAAATTTTGGTTTAAATGAACTAAATATACTTAGAAATAGTGTTTGAGGCAATCGCGACAAATCCACCGGATTGCTTTTTCCGCCTACTCCTTGAGCGAGTCCCAATATCCTTCAAGCAACCCCCAGAATAGATGGAACTCCGTTCCAATATCCCGATGAATTTTTGACCCCAAAATCTCAAATTTTGGTTTAAATGAACTAAATTAACTTAGAAAATGTGTTTGAGGCAATCGCGACCAATCCACCTGATTGCTTTCTCCACCTACTCTTTAAGCGAGTCCCAATATCCTTCTAGCAACCCCCAGAATAGATGGAACTCCGTTCCAATATCCCAGGGAATTTTTTACCCCCAAATCTAAATTTTGGTTTAAATGAATTAAATTTACTTAGAAAAAGTGTTTGAGGCAATCGCGACCAATCCACCGTATTGCTTTCCCTACCAACTCCTTGAGCGAATCCCAATATCCTTAAAGCAACCCCCAGAATAGCTGGAACTCCGTTTCAATATCCCGATGAATTTTTGAGCATTAAATCTCAAATTTTGGTTTAAAAGAACTAAATTTACTCAGGAAATGTTTTTGAGGCAATCGCGACCAATCCACCATATTGCTTTCTCCACCAACTCTTTGAGCGAGTCCTAATATCCTTCTAGGAACCCCCGGAATAGATGGAACTCCGTTCCAATATCCCGGTGAATTTTTGACCCCCAAATCTAATATTTGGGTTTAAATGAACTAAATATACTTAGAAAAAGAGTTTGAGGCAATCGCGACCAATCCACCGGATTGCTTTTTCCGCCTACTCCTTGAGCAAGTCCCAATATCCTTCAAGCAACCCCCAGAATAGATGGAATTCCGTTCCAATATCCCGATGAATTTTTGACCCCTAAATCTCAAATTTTGGTTTAAATGAACTAAATTAACTTAGAAAATGTGTTTGAGGCAATCGCGACCAATCCACCGGATTGCTTTCTCCACCTACTCTTTTAGCGAGTCCCAATATCCTTCTAGTAACTCCCCAGAATAAATGGAACTCCGTTCCAATATCCCGATGAATTTTTTACCCCTAAATCTCAAATTTTGGTTTAAATGAATTAAATTTTTTTAGGAAATTTGTTTGAGGCAATCGCGACCAATCCAACAGATTGCTTTCTCCACCAACTCTTTGAGCGAGTCCCAATATCCTTCTACGAACCCCCGAAATAGATGGAACTCCGTTCCAATATCCCGTTGAATTTTTGACCCCCAAATCTAAAATTTGGTTTAAATGAACTAAATATACTTAGAAAAAGTGTTTGAGGCAATCGCGACCAATCCACCGGATTGCCTTATTTACCAACTCCTTGAGCGAGTCCCAATATCCTTCAACCAACCCCCATAATAGATGGAACTCCGTTTCAATATCCCGATGAATTTTTGACCCCCAAATCTAAAATTTTGGTTTAAATGACCGAAATTTACTTAGAAAATGTGTTTGAGGTAATCGCGACCAATCCACCGAATTGCTTTCTCCACCAACTCTTTGAGCGAGTCGCAATATCCTTCTAGCAACCCCCAGAATAGATGGAACCTCGTTCCAATATTTCGATGAATTTTTGACCCCTCAATCTCAAATTTTGGTTTAAATGAACTAAATTTACTTAGAAAATGTGTTTGAGGCAATCGCGACCAATCCACCGGATTGCTTTCTCGACGAACTCTTTGAGCGAGTCCCAATATCCTTCTAGGAACCCCCAGAATAGATGGAACTCCGTTCCAATATCCCGGTGAATTTTTGACCCCCAAACCTAAATTTTGGTTTAAATGAACTAAATATACTTAGAAAAAGTGTTTGAGGCAATCGCGACCAATCCACCGGATTGCTTTGTCCACCAACTCCTTTAGCTAGTCCCAATATCCTTCAAACAACCCCCCAGAATAGATGGACCTCTGTTCCAATATCCCGATGAATTTTGGACCCATAAATCTCAAATTTTGGTTTAAATGAATAAAATTTACTTAGAAAATGTGTTTGAGGCAATCGCGACCAATCCACCAGATTGCTTTCTCTACCAACTCTTTTAGCGAGTCCGAATATCCTTCTAGGAACCCCTGGAATAGATGGAACTCCGTTCCAATATCCCGGTGAATTTTTGACCCCCAAATCTAAAATTTGGGTTTAAATGAACTAAATATACTTAGAAAAAGTGTTTGAGGCAATCGCGACCAATCCACCGGATTGCCTTCTTTACCAACTCCTTGAGCGAGTCCCAACATCCTTCTAGGAACCCCCGGAATAGATGGAACTCCGTTCCAATATCCAGTTGAATTTTTGACCCCCAAATCTAAAATTTTGGTTTAAATGAACTAAATATACTTAGAAAAAGTGTTTGAAGCAATCGCGACCAATCCACCGTATTGCTTTGTCCACCAACTCTTTGAGCGAGTCCCAATATCCTTCAAACAGCCCCCCAGAATAGATGGAACTCTGTTCCAATATCCCGATGAATTTTTGACCCATAAATCTCAAATTTTGGTTTAAATGAACTAAATTTACTTAGAAAATGTGTTTGAGGCAATCGCGACCAATCCACCGGATTTCTTTCTCCACCAACTCTTTGAGCGAGTCCCAATATCCTTCTAGGAACCCCCGGAATAGATGGAAGTCCGTTCCAATATCCCGGTGAATTTTTGACCCCCAAATCTAAATTTTGGTTTAAATGAACTAAATATACTTAGAAAAAGTGTTTGAGGCAATCGCGACCAACCCACCGGATTGCTTTGTCCACCAACTCCTTGAGCGAGTCCCAATGTTCTTCAAACAACCCCCCAGAATAGATGGAACTCTGTTCCAATATCCCGATGAATTCTTGACCCCTATATATCAAATTTTGGTTTAAATGAACTAAATTTACTTAGAAAAAGTGTTTGAGGCAATCGCGACCAATCCACCGGATTGCTTTTTCCGCCTACTCCTTGAGCGAGTCCCAATACCCTTCAAGCAACCCCCAGAATAAATGGAAATCCGTTCCAATATCCCGTTGAATTTTTTACCCCCAAATCTAAATTTTGGTTTAAATGAACTACATATACTTAGAAGAAGTAATTGAGGCAATCGCGACCAATCCACCGTATTGCTTTCTCTACCAACTCCTTGAGCAAGTCCCAATATCCTTCAAGCAACCCCCAGAATAGATGGAACACCGTTTCAATATTTCGATGAATTTTTGACCATTAAATCTCAAATTTTGGTTTAAATGAACTAAATTTACTTAGAAAATTTGTTTGAGGCAATAGCGACCAATCCACCAGATTGCTTCTAGGAACCCCCGAAATAGATTGAACTCCGTTTCAATATCCCGTTGAATTTTTGACCCCTAAATCTCAAATTTTGGTTTAAATGAACTAAATTAACTTAGAAAATGTGTTTGAGGCAATTGCGACCAATCCACCGTATTGCTTTCTCCACCTACTCTTTTAGCGAGTCCCAATATCCTTCTAGCAACCCCCCAGAATAAATGGAACTCCGTTCCAATATCCCGATGAATTTTTTACCCCTAAATCTCAAATTTTGGTTTAAATAAATTAAATTTATTTAGAAAATTTGTTTGAGGCAATCGCGACCAATCCAACAGATTGCTTTCTCCACCAACTCTTTGAGCGAGTCCCAATATCCTTCTAGGAACCCCCGAAATAGATGGAACTCCGTTCCAATATCCTGTTGAAATTTTGACCCCCAAATCTAAAATTTGGTTTAAATGAACTAAATATACTTAGAAAAAGTGTTTGAGGCAATCGCGACCAATCCACCGGATTGCCTTATTTACCAACTCCTTGAGTGAGTCCCAATATCCTTCAAGCAACCCCCATAATAGATGGAACTCCGTTTCAATATCCCGATGAATTTTTGACCCCCAAATCTAAAATTTAGGTTTAAATGACCTAAATTTACTTAGAAAATGTGTTTGAGGTAATCGCGACCAATCCACCGGATTGCTTTCTCCACGAACTCTTTGAGCGAGTCCCAATATCCTTCTAGGAACCCCCAGAATAGATGGAACTCCGTTCCAATATCCCGGTGAATTTTTGACCCCCAAACCTAAATTTTGGTTTAAATGAACTAAATATACTTAGAAAAAGTGTTTGAGGCAATCGCGACCAATCCACCGGATTGCTTTGTCCACCAACTCCTTTAGCGAGTCCCAATATCCTTCAAACAACCCCCCAGAATAGATGGACCTCTGTTCCAATATCCCGATGAATTTTTGACCCATAAATCTCAAATTTTGGTTTAAATGAATAAAATTTACTTAGAAAATGTGTTTGAGGCAATCGCGACCAATCCACCAGATTGCTTTCTCTACCAACTCTTTGAGCGAGTCCTAATATCCTTCTAGGAACCCCCGGAATAGATGGAACTCCGTTCCAATATCCCGGTGAATTTTTGACCCCCAAATCTAAATTTTGGTTTAAATGAACTAAATATACTTAGAAAAAGTGTTTGAGGCAATCACGACCAATCCACCGGATTGCTTTGTCCACCAACTCCTTGAGCGAGTCCCAATATTCTTCAAACAACCCCCCAGAATAGATGGAACTCTGTTCCAATATCCCGATGAATTCTTGACCCCTAAATCTCAAATTTTGGTTTAAATGAACTAAATTAACTTAGAAAATGTGTTTGAGGCAATCGCGACCAATCCACCGGATTGCTTTCTCCACCTACTCTTTTAGCGAGTCCCAATATCCTTCTAGCAACCCCCCAGAATAAATGGAACTCCGTTCCAATATCCCGATGAATTTTTTACCCCTAAATCTCAAATTTTGGTTTAAATGAATTAAATTTATTTAGAAAATTTGTTTGAGGCAATCGCGACCAATCCAACAGATTGCTTTCTCCACCAACTCTTTGAGCGAGTCCCAATATCCTTCTAGGAACCCCCGAAATAGATGGAACTCCGTTCCAATATCCTGTTGAATTTTTGACCCCCAAATCTAAAATTTGGTTTAAATGAACTAAATATACTTAGAAAAAGTGTTTGAGGCAATCGCGACCAATCCACCGGATTGCCTTATTTACCAACTCCTTGAGTGAGTCCCAATATCCTTCAAGCAACCCCCATAATAGATGGAACTCCGTTTCAATATCCCGATGAATTTTTGACCCCCAAATCTAAAATTTTGGTTTAAATGACCTAAATTTACTTAGAAAATGTGTTTGAGGTAATCGCGACCAATCCACCGAATTGCTTTCTCCACCAACTCTTTGAGCGAGTCGCAATATCCTTCTAGCAACCCCCAGAATAGATGGAACTCCGTTCCAATATTCCGATGAATTTTTGACCCCTCGATCTCAAATTTTGGTTTAAATGAACTAAATTTACTTAGAAAATGTGTTTGAGGCAATCGCGACCAATCCACCGGATTGCTTTCTCCACGAACTCTTTGAGCGAGTCCCAATATCCTTCTAGGAACCCCCGGAATAGATGGAACTCCGTTCCAATATCCCGGTGAATTTTTGACCCCCAAACCTAAATTTTGGTTTAAATGAACTAAATATACTTAGAAAAAGTGTTTGAAGCAATCGCGACCAATCCACCGTATTGCTTTGTCCACCAACTCCTTGAGCGAGTCCCAATATTCTTCAAACAACCCCCCAGAATAGATGGAACTCTGTTCCAATATCCTGATGAATTCTTGACCCCTAAATATCAAATTTTGGTTTAAATGAACTAAATTTACTTCGAAAATGTGTTTGAGGCAATCGCTACCAATCCACCAGATTGATTTCTCCACCAACTCTTTGAGCGAATCCCAATATCCTTCTAGGAACCCCCGGAATAGATGGAACTCCGTTCCAATATCCCGTTGAATTTTTGACCCCCAAATCTAAAATTTTGGTTTAAATGAACTAAATATACTTAGAAAAAATGTTTGAGGCAATCGCGACCAATCCACCGGATTGCTTTGTCCACCAACTCCTTTAGTGAGTCCCAATATCCTTCAAACAGCCCCCCAGAATAGATGGAACTCTGTTCCAATATCCCGATGAATTTTTGACCCATAAATCTCAAATTTTGGTTTAAATGAACTAAATTTACTTAGAAAAAGTGTTTGAGGCAATCGCGACCAATCCACCGGATTGCTTTTTCCGCCTACTCCTTGAGCGAGTCCCAATACCCTTCAAGCAACCCCCAGAATAAATGGAAATCCGTTCCAATATCCCGTTGAATATTTTACCCCCAAATCTAAATTTTGGTTTAAATGAACTACATATACTTAGAAGAAGTAATTGAGGCAATCGCGACCAATCCACCGTATTGCTTTCTCTACCAACTCCTTGAGCAAGTCCCAATATCCTTCAAGCAACCCCCAGAATAGATGGAACACCGTTTCAATATTTCGATGAATTTTTGACCATTAAATCTCAAATTTTGGTTTAAATGAACTAAATTTACTTAGAAAATTTGTTTGAGGCAATAGCGACCAATCCACCTGATTGCTTTCTCCACCAACTCTTTAAGCGAGTCCCAATATCCTTCTAGGAACCCCCGAAATAGATGGAACTCCGTTCCAATATCCTGTTGAATTTTTGACCCCCAAATCTAAAATTTGGTTTAAATGAACTAAATATACTTAGAAAATGTGTTTGAGGCAATCGCGACCAATCCACCGGATTGCCTTATTTACCAACTCCTTGAGTGAGTCCCAATATCTTTCAAGCAACCCCCATAATAGATGGAACTCCGTTTCAATATCCCGATGAATTTTTGACCCCCAAATCTAAAATTTTGGTTTAAATGACCTAAATTTACTTAGAAAATGTGTTTGAGGTAATCGCGACCAATCCACCGAATTGCTTTGTCCACCAACTCTTTGAGCGAGTCGCAATATCCTTCTAGCAACCCCCAGAATAGATGGAACTCCGTTCCAATATTCCGATGAATTTTTGACCCCTCAATCTCAAATTTTGGTTTAAATGAACTAAATTTACTTAGAAAATGTGTTTGAGGCAATCGCGACCAATCCACCGGATTGCTTTCTCCACGAACTCTTTGAGCGAGTCCCAATATCCTTCTAGGAACCCCCGGAATAGATGGAACTCCGTTCCAATATCCCGGTGAATTTTTGACCCCCAAACCTAAATTTTGGTTTAAATGAACTAAATATACTTAGAAAAAGTGTTTAAAGCAATCGCGACCAATCCACCGTATTGCTTTGTCCACCAACTCCTTGAGCGAGTCCCAATATTCTTCAAACAACCCCCCAGAATAGATGGAACTCTGTTCCAATATCCCGATGAATTCTTGACCCCTAAATATCAAATTTTGGTTTAAATGAACTAAATTTACTTCGAAAATGTGTTTGAGGCAATCGCTACCAATCCACCAGATTGATTTCTCCACCAACTCTTTGAGCGAATCCCAATATCCTTCTAGGAACCCCCGGAATAGATGGAACTCCGTTCCAATATCCCGTTGAATTTTTGACCCCCAAATCTAAAATTTTGGTTTAAATGAACTAAATATACTTAGAAAAAATGTTTGGGGCAATCGCGACCAATCCACCGGATTGCTTTGTCCACCAACTCCTTTAGTAAGTCCCAATATCCTTCAAACAGCCCCCCAGAATAGATGGAACTCTGTTCCAATATCCCGATGAATTTTTGACCCATAAATCTCAAATTTTGGTTTAAATGAACTAAATTTACTTAGAAAAAGTGTTTGAGGCAATCGCGACCAATCCACCGGATTGCTTTTTCCGCCTACTCCTTGAGCGAGTCCCAATACCCTTCAAGCAACCCCCAGAATAAATGGAAATCCGTTCCAATATCCCGTTGAATATTTTACCCCCAAATCTAAATTTTGGTTTAAATGAACTACATATACTTAGAAGAAGTAATTGAGGCAATCGCGACCAATCCACCGTATTGCTTTCTCTACCAACTCCTTGAGCAAGTCCCAATATCCTTCAAGCAACCCCCAGAATAGATGGAACACCGTTTCAATATTTCGATGAATTTTTGACCATTAAATCTCAAATTTTGGTTTAAATGAACTAAATTTACTTAGAAAATTTGTTTGAGGCAATAGCGACCAATCCACCTGATTGCTTTCTCCACCAACTCTTTAAGCGAGTCCCAATATCCTTCTAGGAACCCCCGAAATAGATGGAACTCCGTTCCAATATCCTGTTGAATTTTTGACCCCCAAATCTAAAATTTGGTTTAAATGAACTAAATATACTTAGAAAATGTGTTTGAGGCAATCGCGACCAATCCACCGGATTGCCTTATTTACCAACTCCTTGAGTGAGTCCCAATATCTTTCAAGCAACCTCCATAATAGATGGAACTCCGTTTCAATATCCCGATGAATTTTTGACCCCCAAATCTAAAATTTTGGTTTAAATGACCTAAATTTACTTAGAAAATGTGTTTGAGGTAATCGCGACCAATCCACCGAATTGCTTTGTCCACCAACTCTTTGAGCGAGTCGCAATATCCTTCTAGCAACCCCCAGAATAGATGGAACTCCGTTCCAATATTCCGATGAATTTTTGACCCCTCAATCTCAAATTTTGGTTTAAATGAACTAAATTTACTTAGAAAATGTGTTTGAGGCAATCGCGACCAATCCACCGGATTGCTTTCTCCACGAACTCTTTGAGCGAGTCCCAATATCCTTCTAGGAACCCCCGGAATAGATGGAACTCCGTTCCAATATCCCGGTGAATTTTTGACCCCCAAACCTAAATTTTGGTTTAAATGAACTAAATATACTTAGAAAAAGTGTTTGAAGCAATCGCGACCAATCCACCGTATTGCTTTGTCCACCAACTCCTTGAGCGAGTCCCAATATTCTTCAAACAACCCCCCAGAATAGATGGAACTCTGTTCCAATATCCCGATGAATTCTTGACCCCTAAATATCAAATTTTGGTTTAAATGAACTAAATTTACTTCGAAAATGTGTTTGAGGCAATCGCTACCAATCCACCAGATTGATTTCTCCACCAACTCTTTGAGCGAATCCCAATATCCTTCTAGGAACCCCCGGAATAGATGGAACTCCGTTCCAATATCCCGTTGAATTTTTGACCCCCAAATCTAAAATTTTTTTTTAAATGAACTAAATATACTTAGAAAAAATGTTTGAGGCAATCGCGACCAATCCACCGTATTGCTTTCTCTACCAACTCCTTGAGCAAGTCCCAATATCCTTCAAGCAACCCCCAGAATAGATGGAACACCGTTTCAATATTTCGATGAATTTTTGACCATTAAATCTCAAATTTTGGTTTAAATGAACTAAATTTACTTAGAAAATTTGTTTGAGGCAATAGCGACCAATCCACCAGATTGCTTTCTCCACCAACTCTTTAAGCGAGTCCCAATATCCTTCTAGGAACCCCCGAAATAGATTGAACTCCGTTCCAATATCCCGTTGAATTTTTGACCCCTAAATCTCAAATTTTGGTTTAAATGAACTAAATTAACTTAGAAAATGTGTTTGAGGCAATCGCGACCAATCCACCGGATTGCTTTCTCCACCTACTCTTTTAGCGAGTCCCAATATCCTTCTAGCAACCCCCCAGAATAAATGGAACTCCGTTCCAATATCCCGATGAATTTTTTACCCCTAAATCTCAAATTTTGGTTTAAATGAATTAAATTTATTTAGAAAATTTGTTTGAGGCAATCGCGACCAATCCAACAGATTGCTTTCTCCACCAACTCTTTGAGCGAGTCCCAATATCCTTCTAGGAACCCCCGAAATAGATGGAACTCCGTTCCAATATCCTGTTGAATTTTTGACCCCCAAATCTAAAATTTGGTTTAAATGAACTAAATATACTTAGAAAATGTGTTTGAGGCAATCGCGACCAATCCACCGGATTGCCTTATTTACCAACTCCTTGAGTGAGTCCCAATATCTTTCAAGCAACCCCCATAATTGATGGAACTCCATTTCAATATCCCGATGAATTTTTGACCCCCAAATCTAAAATTTTGGTTTAAATGACCTAAATTTACTTAGAAAATGTGTTTGAGGTAATCGCGACCAATCCACCGAATTGCTTTGTCCACCAACTCTTTGAGCGAGTCGCAATATCCTTCTAGCAACCCCCAGAATAGATGGAACTCCGTTCCAATATTCCGATGAATTTTTGACCCCTCAATCTCAAATTTTGGTTTAAATGAACTAAATTTACTTAGAAAATGTGTTTGAGGCAATCGCGACCAATCCACCTGATTGCTTTCTCCACCTACTCTTTAAGCGAGTCCCAATATCCTTTTAGCAACCCCCAGAATAGATGGAACTCCGTTCCAATATCCCAGGGAATTTCTTACCCCCAAATCTAAATTTTGGTTTAAATGAATTAAATTTACTTAGAAAAAGTGTTTGAGGCAATCGCGACTAATCCACCGTATTGCTTTCCCTACCAACTCCTTGAGCGAATCCCAATATCCTTAATGCAACCCCCAGAATAGATGGAACTCCGTTTCAATATCCCGATGAATTTTTGACCATTAAATCTCAAATTTTGGTTTAAAAGAACTAAATTTACTCAGGAAATGTGTTTGAGGCAATCGCGACCAATCCACCATATTGCTTTCTCCACCAACTCTTTGAGCGAGTCCTAATATCCTTCTAGGAACCCCCGGAATAGATGGAACTCCGTTCCAATATCCCGTTGAATTTTTGACCCCCAAATCTAAAATTTTGGTTTAAATGAACTAAATATACTTAGAAAAAATGTTTGAGGCAATCGCGACCAATCCACCGGATTGCTTTGTCCACCAACTCCTTTAGTGAGTCCCAATATCCTTCAAACAGCCCCCCAGAATAGATGGAACTCTGTTCCAATATCCCGATGAATTTTTGACCCATAAATCTCAAATTTTGGTTTAAATGAACTAAATTTACTTAGAAAAAGTGTTTGAGGCAATCGCGACCAATCCACCGGATTGCTTTTTCCGCCTACTCCTTGAGCGAGTCCCAATACCCTTCAAGCAACCCCCAGAATAAATGGAAATCCGTTCCAATATCCCGTTGAATTTTTTACCCCCAAATCTAAATTTTGGTTTAAATGAACTACATATACTTAGAAGAAGTAATTGAGGCAATCGCGACCAATCCACCGTATTGCTTTCTCTACCAACTCCTTGAGCAAGTCCCAATATCCTTCAAGCAACCCCCAGAATAGATGGAACACCGTTTCAATATTTCGATGAATTTTTGACCATTAAATCTCAAATTTTGGTTTAAATGAACTAAATTTACTTAGAAAATTTGTTTGAGGCAATAGCGACCAATCCACCAGATTGCTTTCTCCACCAACTCTTTAAGCGAGTCCCAATATCCTTCTAGGAACCCCCGAAATAGATTGAACTCCGTTCCAATATCCCGTTGAATTTTTGACCCCTAAATCTCAAATTTTGGTTCAAATGAACTAAATTAACTTAGAAAATGTGTTTGAGGCAATCGCGACCAATCCACCGGATTGCTTTCTCCACCTACTCTTTTAGCGAGTCCCAATATCCTTCTAGCAACCCCCCAGAATAAATGGAACTCCGTTCCAATATCCCGATGAATGTTTTACCCCTAAATCTCAAATTTTGGTTTAAATGAATTAAATTTATTTAGAAAATTTGTTTGAGGCAATCGCGACCAATCCAACAGATTGCTTTCTCCACCAACTCTTTGAGCGAGTCCCAATATCCTTCTAGGAACCCCCGAAATAGATGGAACTCCGTTCCAATATCCTGTTGAATTTTTGACCCCCAAATCTAAAATTTGGTTTAAATGAACTAAATATACTTAGAAAATGTGTTTGAGGCAATCGCGACCAATCCACCGGATTGCCTTATTTACCAACTCCTTGAGTGAGTCCCAATATCTTTCAAGCAACCCCCATAATTGATGGAACTCCATTTCAATATCCCGATGAATTTTTGACCCCCAAATCTAAAATTTTGGTTTAAATGACCTAAATTTACTTAGAAAATGTGTTTGAGGTAATCGCGACCAATCCACCGAATTGCTTTGTCCACCAACTCTTTGAGCGAGTCGCAATATCCTTCTAGCAACCCCCAGAATAGATGGAACTCCGTTCCAATATTCCGATGAATTTTTGACCCCTCAATCTCAAATTTTGGTTTAAATGAACTAAATTTACTTAGAAAATGTGTTTGAGGCAATCGCGACCAATCCACCTGATTGCTTTCTCCACCTACTCTTTAAGCGAGTCCCAATATCCTTTTAGCAACCCCCAGAATAGATGGAACTCCGTTCCAATATCCCAGGGAATTTCTTACCCCCAAATCTAAATTTTGGTTTAAATGAATTAAATTTACTTAGAAAAAGTGTTTGAGGCAATCGCGACTAATCCACCGTATTGCTTTCCCTACCAACTCCTTGAGCGAATCCCAATATCCTTAATGCAACCCCCAGAATAGATGGAACTCCGTTTCAATATCCCGATGAATTTTTGACCATTAAATCTCAAATTTTGGTTTAAAAGAACTAAATTTACTCAGGAAATGTGTTTGAGGCAATCGCGACCAATCCACCATATTGCTTTCTCCACCAACTCTTTGAGCGAGTCCTAATATCCTTCTAGGAACCCCCGGAATAGATGGAACTCCGTTCCAATATCCCGTTGAATTTTTGACCCCCAAATCTAAAATTTTGGTTTAAATGAACTAAATATACTTAGAAAAAATGTTTGAGGCAATCGCGACCAATCCACCGGATTGCTTTGTCCACCAACTCCTTTAGTGAGTCCCAATATCCTTCAAACAGCCCCCCAGAATAGATGGAACTCTGTTCCAATATCCCGATGAATTTTTGACCCATGAATCTCAAATTTTGGTTTAAATGAACTAAATTTACTTAGAAAAAGTGTTTGAGGCAATCGCGACCAATCCACCGGATTGCTTTTTCCGCCTACTCCTTGAGCGAGTCCCAATACCCTTCAAGCAACCCCCAGAATAAATGGAAATCCGTTCCAATATCCCGTTGAATTTTTTACCCCCAAATCTAAATTTTGGTTTAAATGAACTACATATACTTAGAAGAAGTAATTGAGGCAATCGCGACCAATCCACCGTATTGCTTTCTCTACCAACTCCTTGAGCAAGTCCCAATATCCTTCAAGCAACCCCCAGAATAGATGGAACACCGTTTCAATATTTCGATGAATTTTTGACCATTAAATCTCAAATTTTGGTTTAAATGAACTAAATTTACTTAGAAAATTTGTTTGAGGCAATAGCGACCAATCCACCAGATTGCTTTCTCCACCAACTCTTTAAGCGAGTCCCAATATCCTTCTAGGAACCCCCGAAATAGATTGAACTCCGTTCCAATATCCCGGTGAATTTTTGACCCCCAAACCTAAATTTTGGTTTAAATGAACTAAATATACTTAGAAAAAGTGTTTGAGGCAATCGCGACCAATCCACCGTATTGCTTTGTCCACCAACTCCTTTAGCGAGTCCCAATATCCTTCAAACAACCCCCCAGAATAGATGGACCTCTGTTCCAATATCCCGATGAGTTTTTGACCCATAAATCTCAAATTTTGGTTTAAATGAATAAAATTTACTTAGAAAATGTGTTTGAGGCAATCGCGACCAATCCACCAGATTGCTTTCTCTACCAGCTCTTTGAGCGAGTCCTAATATCCTTCTAGGAACCCCCGGAATAGATGGAACTCCGTTCCAATATCCCGGTGAATTTTTGACCCCCAAATCTAAATTTTGGTTTAAATGAACTAAATATACTTAGAAAAAGTGTTTGAGGCAATCGCGACCAATCCACCGGATTGCTTTGTCCACCAACTCCTTGAGCGAGTCCCAATATTCTTCAAACAACCCCCCAGAATAGATGGAACTCTGTTCCAATATCCCGATGAATTCTTGACCCCTAAATATCAAATTTTGGTTTAAATGAACTAAATTTACTTCGAAAATGTGTTTGAGGCAATCGCTACCAATCCACCAGATTGATTTCTCCACCAACTCTTTGAGCGAATCCCAATATCCTTCTAGGAACCCCCGGAATCGATGGAACTCCGTTCCAATATCCCGTTGAATTTTTGACCCCCAAATCTAAAATTTTGGTTTAAATGAACTAAATATACTTAGAAAAAATGTTTGAGGCAATCGCGACCAATCCACCGGATTGCTTTGTCCACCAACTCCTTTAGTGAGTCCCAATATCCTTCAAACAGCCCCCCAGAATAGATGGAACTCTGTTCCAATATCCCGATGAATTTTTGACCCATAAATCTCAAATTTTGGTTTAAATGAACTAAATTTACTTAGAAAAAGTGTTTGAGGCAATCGCGACCAATCCACCAGATTGCTTTTTCCGCCTACTCCTTGAGCGAGTCCCAATACCCTTCAACCAACCCCCAGAATAAATGGAAATCCGTTCCAATATCCCGTTGAATTTTTTACCCCCACATCTAAATTTTGGTTTAAATGAACTACATGTACTTAGAAGAAGTAATTGAGGCAATCGCGACCAATCCACCGTATTGCTTTCTCTACCAACTCCTTGAGCAAGTCCCAATATCCTTCAAGCAACCCCCAGAATAGATGGAACACCTTTTCAATATTTCGGTGAATTTTTGACCATTAAATCTCAAATTTTGGTTTAAATGAACTAAATTTACTTAGAAAATTTGTTTGAGGCAATAGCGACCAATCCACCAGATTGCTTTCTCCACCAACTCTTTAAGCGAGTCCCAATATCCTTCTAGAAACCCCCGAAATAGATTGAACTCCGTTCCAATATCCCGTTGAATTTTTTACCCCCAAATCTAAATTTTGGTTTAAATGAACTAAATATACTTAGAAAAAGTGTTTGAGGCAATCGCGACCAATCCACCGGATTGCTTTCTTTACCAACTCCTTGAGCGAGTCCCAATATCCTTCTAGCAACCCCGGAATAGATGGAACTCCGTTCCAATATCCCGATGAATTTTTGACCCCCAAATCTAAAATTTTGGTTTAAATGACCTAAATTTACTTAGAAAATGTGTTTGAGGTAATCGCGACCAATCCACCGAATTGCTTTCTCCACCAACTCTTTGAGCGAGTCGCAATATCCTTCTAGCAACCCCCAGAATAGATGGAACTCCGTTCCAATATTCCGATGAATTTTTGACCTTTCAATCTCAAATTTTGGTTTAAATGAACTAAATTTACTTAGAAAATGTGTTTGAGGCAATCGCGACCAATCCACCTGATTGCTTTCTCCACCTGCTCTTTAAGCGAGTCCCAATATCCTTCTAGCAACCCCCAGAATAGATGGAACTCCGTTCCAATATCCCAGGGAATTTTTTACCCCCAAATCTAAATTTTGGTTTAAATGAATTAAATTTACTTAGAAAAAGTGTTTGAGGCAATCGCGACCAATCCACCGTATTGCTTTTTCCGCCAACTCCTTGAGCGAGTCCCAATATCCTTAATGCAACCCCCATAATAGATGGAACTCCGTTTCAATATCCCGATGAATTTTTGACCATTAAATCTCAAATTTTGGTTTAAAAGAACTAAATTTACTCAGGAAATGTGTTTGAGGCAATCGCGACCAATCCACCATATTGCTTTCTCCACCAACTCTTTGAGCGAGTCCTAATATCCTGCTACGAACCCCCGGAATAGATGGAACTCCGTTCCAATATCCCGGTGAATTTTTGACCCCCAAATCTAAAATTTGGGTTTAAATGAACTAAATAGACTTAGAAAAAGTGTTTGAGGCAATCGCGACCAATCCACCGGATTGCTTTTTCTGCCTACTCCTTGAGCGAGTCCCAATATCCTTCAAGCAACCCCCAGAATAGATGGAACTCCGTTCCAATATCCCGATGAATTTTTGACCCCAAAATCTCAAATTTTGGTTTAAATGAACTAAATTAACTTAGAAAATGTGTTTGAGGCAATCGCGACCAATCCACCTGATTGCTTTCTCCACCTACTCTTTAAGCGGGTCCCAATATCCTTCTAGCAACCCCCAGAATAGATGGAACTCCGTTCCAATATCCCAGGGAATTTTTTACCCCCAAATCTAAATTTTGGTTTAAATGAATTAAATTTACTTAGAAAAAGTGTTTGAGGCAATCGCGACCAATCCACCGTATTGCTTTCCATACCAACTCCTTTAGCGAATCCCAATATCCTTAATGCAACCCCCAGAATAGATGGAACTCCGTTTCAATATCCCGATGAATTTTTGACCATTAAATCTCAAATTTTGGTTTAAAAGAACTAAATTTACTCCGGAAATGTGTCTGAGGCAATCGCGACCAATCCACCATATTGCTTTCTCCACCAACTCTTTGAGCGAGTCCTAATATCCTTCTAGGAACCCCCGGAATAGATGGAACACCGTTCCAATATCCCGGTGAATTTTTGACCCCCAAATCTAAAATTTGGGTTTAAATGAACTAAATATACTTAGAAAAAGTGTTTGAAGCAATCGCGACCAATCCAGCGGATTGCTTTTTCCGCCTACTCCTTGAGCGAGTCCCAATATCCTTCAAGCAACCCCCAGAATAGATGGAACTCCGTTCCAATATCCCGATGAATTGCTGACCCCTAAATCTCAAATTTTGGTTTAAATGAACTACATTAACTTAGAAAATGTGTTTGAGGCAATCGCGACCAATCCACCGGATTGCTTTCTCCACCTACTCTTTTAGCGAGTCCCAATATCCTTCTAGCAACCCCCCAGAATAAATGGAACTCCGTTCCAATATCCCGATGAATTTTTTACCCCTAAATCTCAAATTTTGGTTTAAATGAATAAAATTTATTTAGAAAATTTGTTTGAGGCAATCGCGACCAATCCAACAGATTGCTTTCTCCACCAACTCTCTGAGCGAGTCCCAATATCCTTCTAGGAACCCCCGAAATAGATGGAACTCCGTTCCAATATCACGTTGAATTTTTAACACCCATATCTAAAATTTGGTTTAAATGAACTAACTATACTTAGAAAAAGTGTTTGAGGCAATCGCGACCAATCCACCGGATTGCCTTATTTAACAACTCCTTGAGCGAGTCCAAATATCCTTCAAGCAACCCCCATAATAGATGGAACTCCGTTTCAATATCCCGATGAATTTTTGACCCCCAAATCTAAAATTTTGGTTTAAATGACCTAAATTTACTTAGAAAATGTGTTTGAGGTAATCGCGACCAATCCACCGAATTGCTTTCTCCACCAACTCTTTGAGCGAGTCGTAATATCCTTCTAGCAACCCCCAGAATAGATGGAACTCCGTTCCAATATTCCGTTGAATTTTTGGCCCCTCAATCTCAAATTTTGGTTTAAATGAACTAAATTTACTTAGAAAATGTGTTTAAGGCAATCGCGACCAATGCACCGGATTGCTTTCTCCACCAACTCTTTGAGCGAGTCCCAATATCCTTCTAGGAACCCCCGGAATAAATGGAACTCCGTTCCAATATCCCGATGAATTTTTGACCCCAAAATCTCAAATTTTGGTTTAAATGGACTAAATTAACTTAGAAAATGTGTTAAAGGCAATCGCGATCAATCCACCTGATTGCTTTCTCCACCTACTCTTTAAGCGAGTCCCAATATCCTTCTAGCAACCCCCAGAATAGATGGAACTCCGTTCCAATATCCCAGGGAATTTTTTACCCCCAAATCTAAATTTTGGTTTAAATGAATTAAATTTACTTAGAAAAAGTGTTTGAGGCAATCGCGACCAATCCACCGTATTGCTTTCCCTACCAACTCCTTGAGCGAATCCCAATATCCTTAATGCAACCCCCAGAATAGATGGAACTCCGTTTCAATATCCCGATGAATTTTTGACCATTAAATCTCAAATTTTGGTTTAAAAGAACTAAATTTACTCAGGAAATGTGTTTGAGGCAATCGCGACCAATCCACCATATTGCTTTCTCCACCAACTCTTTGAGCGAGTCCTAATATCCTTCTAGGAACCCCCGGAATAGATGGAACACCGTTCCAATATCCCGGTGAATTTTTGACCCCCAAATCTAAAATTTGGGTTTAAATGAACTAAATATACTTAGAAAAAGTGTTTGAGGCAATCGCAACCAATCCAGCGGATTGCTTTTTCCGCCTACTACTTGAGCGAGTCCCAATATCCTTCAAGCAACCCCCAGAATAGATGGAACTCCGTTCCAATATCCCGATGAATTGCTGACCCCTAAATCTCAAATTTTGGTTTAAATGAACTAAATTAACTTAAAAAATGTGTTTGAGGCAATCGCGACCAATCCACCGGATTGCTTTCTCCACCTACTCTTTTAGCGAGTCCCAATATCCTTCTAGCAACCCCCCAGAATAAATGGAACTCCGTTCCAATATCCCGATGAATTTTTTACCCCTAAATCTCAAATTTTGGTTTAAATGAATAAAATTTATTTAGAAAATTTGTTTGAGGCAATCGCGACCAATCCAACAGATTGCTTTCTCCACCAACTCTCTGAGCGAGTCCCAATATCCTTCTAGGAACCCCCGAAATAGATGGAACTCCGTTCCAATATCACGTTGAATTTTTAACCCCCAAATCTAAAATTTGGTTTAAATGAACTAACTATACTTAGAAAAAGTGTTTGAGGCAATCGCGACCAATCCACCGGATTGCCTTATTTAACAACTCCTTGAGCGAGTCCAAATATCCTTCAAGCAACCCCCATAATAGATGGAACTCCGTTTCAATATCCCGATGAATTTTTGACCCCCAAATCTAAAATTTTGGTTTAAATGACCTAAATTTACTTAGAAAATGTGTTTGAGGTAATCGCGACCAATCCACCGAATTGCTTTCTCCACCAACTCTTTGAGCGAGTCGTAATATCCTTCTAGCAACCCCCAGAATAGATGGAACTCCGTTCCAATATTCCGTTGAATTTTTGGCCCCTCAATCTCAAATTTTGGTTTAAATGGACTAAATTTACTTAGAAAATGTGTTTAAGGCAATCGCGACCAATGCACCGGATTGCTTTCTCCACCAACTCTTTGAGCGAGTCCCAATATCCTTCTAGGAACCCCCGGAATAAATGGAACTCCGTTCCAATATCCCGATGAATTTTTGACCCCAAAATCTCAAATTTTGGTTTAAATGGACTAAATTAACTTAGAAAATGTGTTAAAGGCAATCGCGACCAATCCACCTGATTGCTTTCTCCACCTACTCTTTAAGCGAGTCCCAATATCCTTCTAGCAACCCCCAGAATAGATGGAACTCCGTTCCAATATCCCAGGGAATTTCTTACCCCAAATCTAAATTTTGGTTTAAATGAATTAAATTTACTTAGAAAAAGTGTTTGAGGCAATTGCGACCAATCCACCGTATGGCTTTCCCTACCAACTCCTTGAGCGAATCCCAATATCCTTAATGCAACCCCCAGAATAGATGGAACTCCGTTTCAATATCTCGATGAATTTTTGACCATTAAATCTCAAATTTTGGTTTAAAAGAACTAAATTTACTCAGGAAATGTGTTTGAGGCAATCGCGACCAATCCACCATATTGCTTTCTCCACCAACTCTTTGAGCGAGTCCTAATATCCTGCTACGAACCCCCGGAATAGATGGAACTCCGTTCCAATATCCCGGTGAATTTTTGACCCCCAAATCTAAAATTTGGTTTTAATTGAACTAAATAGACTTAGAAAAAGTGTTTGAGGCAATCGCGACCAATCCACCGGATTGCTTTTTCTGCCTACTCCTTGAGCGAGTCCCAATATCCTTCAAGCAACCCCCAGAATAGATGGAACTCCGTTCCAATATCCCGATGAATTTTTGACCCCTAAATCTCAAATTTTGGTTTAAATGAATTAAATTTACTTAGAAAAAGTGTTTGAGGCAATCGCGACCAATCCACCGTATTGCTTTCCCTACCAACTCCTTGAGCGAATCCCAATATCCTTAATGCAACCCCCAGAATAGATGGAACTCCGTTTCAATATCCCGATGAATTTTTGACCATTAAATCTCAAATTTTGGTTTAAAAGAACTAAATTTACTCAGGAAATGTGTTTGAGGCAATCGCGACCAATCCACCATATTGCTTTCTCCACCAACTCTTTCAGCGAGTCCTAATATCCTTCTAGGAACCCCCGGAATAGATGGAACACCGTTCCAATATCCCGGTGAATTTTTGACCCCCAAATCTAAAATTTGGGTTTAAATGAACTAAATATACTTAGAAAAAGTGTTTGAGGCAATCGCGACCAATCCAGCGGATTGCTTTTTCCGCCTACTCCTTGAGCGAGTCCCAATATCCTTCAAGCAACCCCCAGAATAGATGGAACTCCGTTCCAATATCCCGATGAATTGCTGACCCCTAAATCTCAAATTTTGGTTTAAATGAACTAAATTAACTTAGAAAATGTGTTTGAGGCAATCGCGACCAATCCACCGGATTGCTTTCTCCACCTACTCTTTTAGCGAGTCCCAATATCCTTCTAGCAACCCCCCAGAATAAATGGAACTCCGTTCCAATATCCCGATGAATTTTTTACCCCTAAATCTCAAATTTTGGTTTAAATGAATAAAATTTATTTAGAAAATTTGTTTGAGGCAATCGCGACCAATCCAACAGATTGCTTTCTCCACCAACTCTCTGAGCGAGTCCCAATATCCTTCTAGGAACCCCCGAAATAGATGGAACTCCGTTCCAATATCACGTTGAATTTTTGACCCCCAAATCTAAAATTTGGTTTAAATGAACTAACTATACTTAGAAAAAGTGTTTGAGGCAATCGCGACCAATCCACCGGATTGCCTTATTTACCAACTCCTTGAGCGAGTCCAAATATCCTTCAAGCAACCCCCATAATAGATGGAACTCCGTTTCAATATCCCGATGAATTTTTGACCCCCAAATCTAAAATTTTGGTTTAAATGACCTAAATTTACTTAGAAAATGTGTTTGAGGTAATCGCAACCAATCCACCGAATTGCTTTCTCCACCAACTCTTTGAGCGAGTCGTAATATCCTTCTAGCAACCCCCAGAATAGATGGAACTCCGTTCCAATATTCTGTTGAATTTTTGGCCCCTCAATCTCAAATTTTGGTTTAAATGAACTAAATTTACTTAGAAAATGTGTTTAAGGCAATCGCGACCAATGCACCGGATTGCTTTCTCCACCAACTCTTTGAGCGAGTCCCAATATCCTTCTAGGAACCCCCGGAATAAATGGAACTCCGTTCCAATATCCCGATGAATTTTTGACCCCAAAATCTCAAATTTTGGTTTAAATGAACTAAATTAACTTAGAAAATGTGTTAAAGGCAATCGCGACCAATCCACCTGATTGCTTTCTCCACCTACTCTTTAGGCGAGTCCCAATATCCTTCTAGCAACCCCCAGAATAGATGGAACTCCGTTCCAATATCCCAGGGAATTTCTTACCCCCAAATCTAAATTTTGGTTTAAATGAATTAAATTTACTTAGAAAAAGTGTTTGAGGCAATCGCGACCAATCCACCGTATTGCTTTCCCTACCAACTCCTTGAGCGAATCCCAATATCCTTAATGCAACCCCCAGAATAGATGGAACTCCGTTTCAATATCTCGATGAATTTTTGACCATTAAATCTCAAATTTTGGTTTAAAAGAACTAAATTTACTCAGGAAATGTGTTTGAGGCAATCGCGACCAATCCACCATATTGCTTTCTCCACCAACTCTTTGAGCGAGTCCTAATATCCTTCTAGGAACCCCCGGAATAGATGGAACTCCGTTCCAATATCCCGGTGAATTTTTGACCCCTAAATCTAAAATTTGGGTTTAAATGAACTAAATATACTTAGAAAAAGTGTTTGAGGCAATCGCGACCAATCCACCGGATTGCTTTTTCCGCCTACTCCTTGAGCGAGTCCCAATATCCTTCAAGCAACCCCCAGAATAGATGGAACTCCGTTCCAATATCCCGATGAATTTTTGACCCCTAAATCTCAAATTTTGGTTTAAATGAACTAAATTTACTTAGAAAATGTGTTTGAGGCAATCGCGACCAATCCACCATATTGCTTTCTCCACCAACTCTTTGAGCGAGTCCTAATATCCTTCTACGAACCCCAGGAATAGATGGAACTCCGTTCCAATATCCAGGTGAATTTTTGACCCCCAAATCTAAAATTTGGGTTTAAATGAACTAAATATACTTAGAAAAAGTGTTTGAGGCAATCGCGACCAATCCACCGGATTGCTTTGTCCACCAACTCCTTGAGCGAGTCCCAATATTCTTCAAACAACCCCCCAGAATAGATGGAACTCTGTTCCAATATCCCGATGAATTTTTTACCCCTAAATCTCAAATTTTGGTTTAAATGAACTAAATTTACTTAGAAAATGTGTTTGAGGCAATCGCGACCAATCCACCATATTGCTTTCTCCACCAACTCTTTGAGCGAGTCCTAATATCCTTCTACGAACCCCCGGAATAGATGGAACTCCGTTCCAATATCCAGGTGAATTTTTGACCCCCAAATCTAAAATTCGGGTTTAAATGAACTAAATATACTTAGAAAAAGTGTTTGAGGCAATCGCGACCAATCCACCGGATTGCTTTTTCCGCCTACTCCTTGAGCGAGTCCCAATATCCTTCAAGCAACCCCCAGAATAGATGGAACTCCGTTCCAATATCCCGATGAATTTTTGACCCCAAAATCTCAAATTTTGGTTTAAATGATCTAAATTAACTTAGAAAATGTGTTTGAGGCAATCGCGACCAATCCACCTGATTGCTTTCTCCACCTACTCTTTAAGCGAGTCCCAATATCCTTCTAGCAACCCCCAGAATAGATGGAACTCCGTTCCAATATCCCAGGGAATTTTTTACCCCCAAATCAAAATTTTGGTTTAAATGAATTAAATTTACTTAGAAAAAAGTGTTTGAGGCAATCGCGACCAATCCACCGTATTGCTTTCCCTACCAACTCCTTGAGCGAATCCCAATATCCTTAATGCAACCCCCAGAATAGATGGAACTCCGTTTCAATATCCCGATGAATTTTTGACCATTAAATCTCAAATTTTGGTTTAAAAGAACTAAATTTACTCAGGAAATGTGTTTGAGGCAATCGCGACCAATCCAACAGATTGCTTTCTCCACCAACTCTTTGAGCGAGTCGTAATATCCTTCTAGCAACCCCCAGAATAGATGGAACTCCGTTCCAATATTCCGTTGAATTTTTGGCCCCTCAATCTCAAATTTTGGTTTAAATGAACTAAATTTACTTAGAAAATTTGTTTAAGGCAATCGCGACCAATGCACCGGATTGCTTTCTCCACCAACTCTTTGAGCGAGTCCCAATATCCTTCTAGGAACCCCCGGAATAAATGGAACTCCGTTCCAATATCCCGATGAATTTTTGACCCCAAAATCTCAAATTTTGGTTTAAATGAACTAAATTAACTTAGAAAATGTGTTAAAGGCAATCGCGACCAATCCACCTGATTGCTTTCTCCACCTACTCTTTAAGCGAGTCCCAATATCCTTCTAGCAACCCCCAGAATAGATGGAACTCCGTTCCAATATCCCAGGGAATTTCTTACCCCCAAATCTAAATTTTGGTTTAAATGAATTAAATTTACTTAGAAAAAGTGTTTGAGGCAATCGCGACCAATCCACCGTATTGCTTTCCCTACCAACTCCTTGAGCGAATCCCAATATCCTTAATGCAACCCCCAGAATAGATGGAACTCCGTTCAATATCTCGATGAATTTTTGACCATTAAATCTCGAATTTTGGTTTAAAAGAACTAAATTTACTCAGGAAATGTGTTTGAGGCAATCGCGACCAATCCACCATATTGCTTTCTCCACCAACTCTTTGAGCGAGTCCTAATATCCTTTTAGGAACCCCCGGAATAGATGGAACTCCGTTCCAATATCCCGGTGAATTTTTGACCCCTAAATCTAAAATTTGGGTTTAAATGAACTAAATATACTTAGAAAAAGTGTTTGAGGCAATCGCGACCAATCCACCGGATTGCTTTTTCCGCCTACTCCTTGAGCGAGTCCCAATATCCTTCAAGCAACCCCCAGAATAGATGGAACTCCGTTCCAATATCCCGATGAATTTTTGACCCCTAAATCTCAAATTTTGGTTTAAATGAACTAAATTAACTTAGAAAATGTGTTTAAGGCAATCGCGACCAATCCACCGGATTGGTTTCTCCACCTACTCTTTTAGCGAGTCCCAATATCCTTCTAGCAACCCCCCAGAATAAATGGAACTCCGATCCAATATCCCGATGAATTTTTTACCCCTAAATCTCAAATTTTGATTTAAATGAATTAAATTTATTTAGAAAATTTGTTTGAGGCAATCGCGACCAATCCAACAGATTGCTTTCTCCACCAACTCTTTTAGCGAGTCCCAATATCCTTTTAGGAACCCCCGAAATAGATGAAACTTCGTTCCAATATCCCGTTGAATTTTTGACCCCCAAATCTAAAATTTGGTTTAAATGAACTAAATATACTTAGAAAAAGTGTTTGAGGCAATCGCGACCAATCCACCGGATTGCCTTATTTACCAACTCCTTGAGCGTGTCCCAATATCCTTCAAGCAACCCCCATAATAGATGGAACTCCGTTTCAATATCCCGATGAATTTTTGACCCCCAAATCTAAAATTTTGGTTTAAATGACCTAAATTTACTTAGAAAATGTGTTTGAGGTAATCGCGACCATTCCACCGAATTGCTTTCTCCAGCAACTATTTGAGCGAGTCACAATATCTTTCTAGCAACCCCCAGAATAGATGGAACTCCGTTCCAATATTCCGATGAATTTTTGACCCCTCAATCTCAAATTTTGGTTTAAATGAACTAAATTTACTTAGAAATGTGTTTGAGGCAATCGCAACCAATCCACCGGATTGCTTTCTCCACCAACTCTTTGAGCGAGTCCCAATATCCTTCTACGAACCCCCGGAATAGATGGAACTCCGTTCCAATACCCCGGTGAATTTTTGACCCCCAAATCTAAATTTTGGTTTAAATGAACTAAATATACTTAGAAAAAGTGTTTGAGGCAATCGCGACCAATCCACCGGATTGCTTTGTCCACCAACTCCGTTAGCGAGTCCCAATATCCTTCAAACAACCCCCCAGAATAGATGGACCTCTGTTCCAATATCCCGATGAATTTTTTAGCCCTAAATCTCAAATTTTGGTTTAAATGAACTAAATTTACTTAGAAAATGTGTTTGAGGCAATCGCGACCAATCCACCATATTGCTTTCTCCACCAACTCTTTGAGCGAGTCCTAATATCCTTCTAGGAACCCCCGGAATAGATGGAACTCCGTTCCAATATCCCGGTGAATTTTTGACCCCCAAATCTGAAATTTGGGTTTAAATGAACTAAATATACTTAGAAAAAGTGTTTGACGCAATCGCGACCAATCCACCGGATTGCTTTTTCCGCCTACTCCTTAAGCGAGTCCCAATATCCTTCAAGCAACCCCCAGAATATATGGAACTCCGTTCCAATATCCCGGTGAATTTTTGACCCCCAAATCTAAAATTTGGTTTAAATGAACTAAATATACTTAGAAAAAGTGTTTGAGGCAATCGCGACCAATCCACCGGATTGCCTTCTTTACCAACTCCTTCAGCGAGTCCCAATATCCTTCAAGCAACCCCCATAATAGATGGAACTCCGTTTCAATATCCCGATGAATTTTTAAACCCCAAATCTAAAATTTTGGTTTAAATGACCTAAATTTACTTAGAAAATGTGTTTAAGGTAATCGCGACCAATCCACCGAATTGCTTTCTCCACCAACTCTTTGAGCGAGTCGCAATATCCTTCTAGCAACCCCCAGAATAGATGGAACTCCGTTCCAATATTCCGATGAATTTTTGACCCCTCAATCTCAAATTTTGGTTTAAATGAACTAAATATACTTAGAAAAAGTGTTTGAGGCAATCGCGACCAATCCACCGGATTGCTTTGTCCACCAACTCCTTTAGCGAGTCCCAATATCCTTCAAACAACCCCCCAGAATAGATGGACCTCTGTTCCAATATCCCGATGAATTTTTTACCCCTAAATCTCAAATTTTGGTTTAAATGAATAAAATTTACTTAGAAAATGTGTTTGAGGAAATCGCGACCAATCCACCAGATTGCTTTCTCTACCAACTCTTTGAGCGAGTCCTAATATCCTTCTAGGAACCCCCGGAATAGATGGAACTCCGTTCCAATATCCTGGTGAATTTTTGACCCCCAAATCTAAAATTTGGGTTTAAATGAACTAAATATATACTTAGAAAAAGTGTTTGAGGCAATCGCGAGCAATCCACCGGAGTGCTTTCTTTACCAACTCCTTGAGCGAGTCCCAATATCCTTCTAGGAACCTCCGGAATAGATGGAACTCCGTTCCAATATCCCGGCGAATTTTTGACCCCCAAATCTAAAATTTTGGTTTAAATGAACTAAATATACTTAGAAAAAGTGTTTGGGGCAATCACGACCAATCCACCGGATTGTTTTGTCCACCAACTCCTTTAGCGAGTCCCAATATCCTTTAAACAACCCCCCAGAATAGATGGAACTCTGTTCCAATATCCCGATGAATTTTTGACCCCTAAATCTCAAATTTTGGTTTAAATGAATAAAATTTACTTAGAAAATTTGTTTGAGGCAATCGCGACCAATCCACCAGATTGCTTTCTCTACCAACTCTTTGAGCGAGTCCTAATATCCTTCTAGGAACCCCCGGAATAGATGGAACTCTGTTCCAATATCCCGGTGAATTTTTGACCCCCAAATCTAAAATCTGGGTTTAAATGAACTAAATATACTTAGAAAAAGTGTTTGAGGCAATCGCGACCAATCCACCGGATTGCTTTGTCCACCAACTCCTTGAGCGAGTCCCAATATTCTTCAAACAACCCCCAGAATAGATGGAACTCTCTTCCAATATCCCGATGAATTTTTTACCCCTAAATATCAAATTTTGGTTTAAATGAACTAAATTTACTTAGAAAATGTGTTTGAGGCAATCGCGACCAATCCACGATATTGCTTTCTCCACCAACTCTTTGAGCGAGTCCTAATATCCTTCTACGAACCCCCGGAATAGATGGAACTCCGTTCCAATATCCAGGTGAATTTTTGACCCCCAAATCTAAAATTTGGGTTTAAATGAACTAAATATACTTAGAAATAGTGTTTGAGGCAATCGCGACAAATCCACCGGATTGCTTTTTCCGCCTACTCCTTTAGCGAGTCCCAATATCCTTCAAGCAACCCCCAGAATAGATGGAACTCCGTTCCAATATCCCGATGAATTTTTGACCCCAAAATCTCAAATTTTGGTTTAAATGAACTAAATTAACTTAGAAAATGTGTTTGAGGCAATCGCGACCAATCCACCTGATTGCTTTCTCCACCTACTCTTTAAGCGAGTCCCAATATCCTTCTAGCAACCCCCAGAATAGATGGAACTCCGTTCCAATATCCCAGGGAATTTTTTACCCCCAAATCTAAATTTTGGTTTAAATGAATTAAATTTACTTAGAAAAAGTGTTTGAGGCAATCGCGACCAATCCACCGTATTGCTTTCCCTACCAACTCCTTGAGCGAATCCCAATATCCTTAATGCAACCCCCAGAATAGATGGAACTCCGTTTCAATATCCCGATGAATTTTTGACCATTAAATCTCAAATTTTGGTTTAAAAGAACTAAATTTACTCAGGAAATGTGTTTGAGGCAATCGCGACCAATCCACCATATTGCTTTCTCCACCAACTCTTTGAGCGAGTCCTAATATCCTTCTAGGAACCCCCGGAATAGATGGAACTCCGTTCCAATATCCCGGTGAATTTTTGACCCCTAAATCTAAAATTTGGGTTTAAATGAACTAAATATACTTAGAAAAAGTGTTTGAGGCAATCGCGACCAATCCACCGGATTGCTTTTTCCGCCTACTCCTTTAGCGAGTCCCAATAT
>JAYMFD010002245.1:0-10000 GCA_035771175.1 Paratinospora sagittata
TTAGAAATTGTATTGCTATTAGTATTCAAATTGTATTTTAATTCTATAGCTATAGAATTAAAATAGCTATAGAATTAAATAATATATAATTATAAATAAAATTTATAAATCAAATAGAATAAGAATTAGAATAATAATTCTATTTATATTCAAAAAAAAATATATTCAAATATATTCTTTATTCTTATTAGAATATTTTATTCTCTATTAGAGATTTCTAATACAGTTATACATTATTATAGACATTTAAGACATTTCGTTTTAATTATTAATTTGAATTTTTTAATTTGGATTTCGATATACATTTTGAAAACGTCAGGGATATATGAATGGATTTTCAATCCAAAGCAAGCAGTAACTTCCACTAAACCATCGTTAGGATTTTGAGTTATGTCCCCAGTACAATGAAATGACAAAAGCTTCGCTCCTTTAGATCAAAACTGAATCTTAGGAATTGGTAATTGTTTTTGAATCAAGGGATTTACTCATAACTTTGTTTATTTGAGTAGAATTCATAATTGTGGAAATGGTGTAATCCTCAATTACTGACATTGGTAACCTACCCAGAGCAATTTGATTATAAGTCAATTCATGACGATCATAAGTAGAAAGTTCATATTCTTCAGTCATTGATAAACAGTTGGTTGGACAATACTCGACGCAGTTACCACAAAATATACAGATTCCGAAATCAATACTGTAATTAAGCAATCGTTTCTTTCGAATATCAGTTTCCAGTCTCCAATCAACAACGGGTAGATCTATAGGGCATACACGAACACATACTTCACAAGCAATGCATTTATCAAATTCAAAGTGGATTCGACCCCGGAAACGCTCAGATGTGATCAATTTTTCATAAGGATATTGAATAGTTACAGGTAAACGATTCGTGTGGGATAAGGTAATCATGAAACTTTGACCGATGTACCTTGCAGCTCGTACTGTTTGTTGACCATAATTCATGAACCCAATTACCATAGGAACCATATCATGAATATCCATAAAATTTTTCATGTTTCTGTCTCTTGTTTGAACGAAGTTATAAATCTCGAATATCGTATGCCTTTCTTTACAGTGAAAGGAGTTGGGAAGAAGTTGTCAATAATAGATTACCTAAAGAAATAGGTAAAAGGGATTTCCACCCAAGATTTAATAGTTGGTCTATTCTCATCCTAGGTAAAGTCCATCTTGTTGTGATAGGAATGAACAGGAACAAATAAGCTTTAGCTAATGTAATAAATATACCAATTGTCGTTCCAAAGACTCCACCCACTTCATTTATTCCAAAAAGCTCGGGAATGAATATGTATGGAAGAGAGAGATTCCAACCGCCCAAGTAAAGAACCGTTACAAATAATGAAGAAACTAGTAGATTGAGATAGGAAGCAACGTAAAATAAACCAAATTTGATACCTGAATATTCGGTTTGATAACCCGCTACTAATTCTTCCTCCGCTTCTGGTAAATCAAAGGGCAATCTCTCACATTCTGCTAGGGAAGAAATTAAAAAAACCGTAAACCCTATAGGTTGACGCCACAGATTCCACCCCCAAAAACCATATTTTGACTGCGCCTCCACTATATCAACCGTACTTGAACTGTTAGATAATTATAGTCGATGATAACATCACTGTTCTCATCGCTATTGCAGAACCGTACATGAGACTTCAGCTTCATACGGCTCCTCGATGGCCACAAATAAATCTAAGGACTGATTCGAGATTATCTCGCTATGTTTGTAGGATAGATAGAGTAAAGATATATCGAAGAGTCCCAAATTAGACCAATGCAATTCTGTCTGCTATAATAACAAATAAAAAGTGCTTCCGAATTGATCTCATCCTTCATAATTTTGATTTCTCTTTGTTCAGTAATAACTTAATTCTTCAATTCAATAAAATACTCGTTGTATCAATCGATTTCGACTCATATCTTTTTTTTTAATCAAAAGAACTCGACATTATAATATATTAGTATTATTTATATATTAGTATTATTTTATGAATCATGATAGAATTCTTATTCTATCTGTATTAATATGCATAGAGAAAAGAAAGAAAACCAAATTTCTGAGTTTTTTTCCATTTCAATTGCATTCCATTTCTTTCGTTCCTATTCTTCTTTCTCAGAAAAGAGGACTCTAATAAATTCATTCTAAAGAATCAATTTTTTATTTAGAATTATTCTAAATAAAAAAAATTAAAATAATAAATAATTAAATAAATAAAAAATGAATATAACTAAAGGTCATAAATATGATTTTAGTATAAATAAAGGATTACTTCGTTCCTGATAGTAATTTCTTTAATTAGTGGATAGGAGCATACTCGGGATCGGGATCATGGGGAAGTACTACTTAATCATTTCTACCAACTTAAAGCCCCATTAGGATTCCTTTTATACAGAAATACTCACATTACTAATCCTTTGTGTAACTTGGTGTTCCTAATCGTCCACTCATTTTTGCTCGATCCCCGGTATGGTAATCCAGACAAAAAAATAGTAAAAACTCCATACAGTTGATCTTTTGTACCCGCTTCAAACTATGATGACTAATCAACCAATCTTTGGGTAAACAGTTTCTACTGTTTTTACTTCCGCTTAACTCTTGTACCTAGGGAATGAGACTCAATCTTTTTACTGCCAATTTATAAGCTGTTTTATTTCACTCATATAACTATCTGGTTTAGTTCATCGTTCCGAATGATAAATAAAAAATAAAGATATTTATTCACTACATTCAACTTATTTCCTAGAAAAAAATGAAAAAATATGTCAAAAAAGTGTATGTCCTAACGAATCGCACGTAGAGATATTGATAACACACATGGAGTTAATGGTATTTCATAACTAATCGATTGAGCAGCAGCTCGGAGACCACCTAAAAAGGAATATTTATTATTCGATCCATATCCTGACATAAGAAGTCCAATAGGAGCAATACTTGAGATGGCAATCCATAAAAAAACGCCGATACTGAGATCGTCTAGAACAACGCGATAGCCAAAAGGAATTACTGAATAACTTATTAAAATAGATATGACCGCTATCGCTGGTCCGATACTGAATAAACGAATATCCCCTCTAGATGGGAGAAGATCCTCTTTGAAAAGTAGTTTAGTCCCATCTGCTAGAGCTTGAAGAATTCCCAAAGGGCCCGCGTATTCGGGTCCAATACGTTGTTGTACCCCTGCGGATATTTGCCTTTCTAACCACACAATTACTAGTACCCCTATTATGATTGCCAATACGGGAGTAAAAATAGGGACAAGCAACCATATGAGCCCATAAACCTCTTTTAAGGATTCCAATCTGAAAAAAGAATTGATAGCTTGTACTTCTGTCGTATCTATTATCATTTCACCGATCAACTTCTCCCATAATGATATCTATACTACCTAGTATCGTCATAATATCAGCCAATTTCATTCTTTTAACTAGCTGAGGAAGAATTTGCAAATTGATAAACCCCGGCGGACGAATTTTCCATCTCCATGGAAAAACACTCTGATCTCCTATCAGAAAAATTCCCAATTCCCCTTTTGGGGCTTCCACTCTCGCATAAAGTTCTTGTTTCGACAATTCAAAAGTGGGTGAAGGTTTTTTACTAATGAATCGATACTCAAAATCATTCCATTCGGAATCCCTTGCTCTATCCAAGCGGCGGACTTCTAAATTCTCATAGGGTCCCCCCGGAATTCCTTCCAGAGCTTGTTGAATTATTTTTATGGATTCTGTCATTTCACTGATTCGGACTAAATAACGAGCTAATGAATCTCCTTCTTTTTGCCATTGTACTTCCCAATCAAATTCGTCGTAACACTCATAATTATCAACCTTACGAAGATCCCATTGAATTCCGGAAGCTCGTAACATTGGTCCCGATAAACCCCAATTTATTGCTTCCTCTCCACCAATAATGCCCACTCCTTCAACTCGTTCCAAAAAAATAGGATTCCGCGTAATAAGCTTTTGATATTCAGTAACCCCTGTTAAAAAATAATCGCAGAAATCGAAACATTTATCTATCCAGCCATAAGGTAGATCAGCAGCTACTCCTCCGATACGGAAATAATTATGCATCATTCGCATACCTGTGGCAGCTTCGAATAGATCATATATCAATTCTCTCTCTCTGAAAATATAGAAGAAGGGAGTCTGCGCACCAATATCCGCCATAAAGGGGCCAAGCCATAACAAATGAGAAGCTATACGGCTCAGTTCCAGCATAATTACTCTAATATAGCTGGCTCTTTTAGGTACTTGAATATTCCCCAAGAGTTCTGGTCCATTTACCGTTATTGCCTCTGTAAACATAGTAGCTAAATAATCCCAACGTGTTACATAAGGCAGATATTGTATAATTGTTCGATTTTCCGCAATTTTTTCCATTCCTCTGTGTAAATAACCTAATATGGGTTCACAGTCAATAACATCTTCACCATCTAGAGTAACGATGAGTCGAAGAACGCCATGCATTGATGGGTGATGCGGACCCATATTGACTATCATGAGGTCTTTTCTTGTAGCAGGTACAGGCATATTTTTTTCCCCGATTCATTATTACATGAATTGCTGAAAACGACATGAAGTTCATCCAAATTGATTTCAAATCGAATAAATCAAATAATTCTAAAAATTCAATATTCAAATTAGCTTAACGAGTTTTGGGCTTCCGAATATCCAACTGACCAATTAATTCTTTATAACGTACTTTATTTTTCTTTGACAAATAAGCCAACAGCCGTTGACGTTTTCCCAGAATTTTCCGTAGACCTCTCTGAGATAAATAGTCTTTTCTGTGCACTTCCAAATGTGAAGTAAGTCTCCGTATTTTATTAGTGAAACTGAATACTTGAAATTCAATAGAACCCTTATTTTCTTCTTTTTCTTCTTGTGAAATAACTGAGATGAATGAATTTTTTACCATAATAAAGAATTCTTCTCCCCTTTTTCTTTTTTTTGAAAGATATGGATTTTACCGATCAGTAATAATAATATAATAGAATGCCGGCTTTTTTTATTTGGTATACCCCCAAATTTGGATTTATTCATATACTTAGACTTACTACTTTTGCTTTATATTTACTGCTTTTTTTTTCAAATTGAATTAATCAATAATCAATCCCATTTGCAATTGGCTTTGGATATGGATCCACAAGACAAAAGAATAGTATAGTTCTGCACCTACAAAAGATAAAAAACCTACAAAGGAGAAAAATTTGGACTTAACTTGATTCTGCCCAGTCATTTCTAGATCTATTAATTGATAAGATAGGTCATTGAATCAGTATCATGTACCGGAATGTAATATAACAAACAAAGGCGTGTGTACATTTGTTTGCCATTAGATACCATATCAGATCTGGCACGTGATCCATGGGCAATGTACCATCAACGAATTTTCAATCGTGGATACATATGTAGCCTTGACATACTGAAACGACTACCGTTATTGGTATCAAACCAATAGCGATTCATACAAGCTAAATCTTCTAATCGATAATTTGGCCAAAGAAAGAATTTGAACTTACGGAATGTATTTCTGTCTGTATCTATATCAAGATGCTTGCTTTCATCCAAAAATGGATCGCAATTCCTTTCATTGTTCCCAGTGCGAAATACTAGATTTTTAAGCACAACATTCACTTTTTCCGAATTGAAACAAATTCGAATTCTCAATTCTCTACGACGTCTAGGAGATGAAATATTTTCAAGAACAAGCAAATCATAATGATTTTCGTCTCGATTCCCAATCACCTTTTCATATAGTGAGAGTGAAATGGATTCATCAAACCCATTCTTATCAACATTTCTTTTTTCTCGGCATTTTCTATTAGTTTGAGTTTGGTGCTTACTCTTATGCACTAGTGAAATAGCGATAGTTTGATACATAATAAATTGTCCATCCCATTTTATAGACAGACGAACCGGTTCAATAATCAAGATTCCTTTTGTTATCAAGTTTTTCAGATTTAGATCTTTCTGAATCAGCATTACATCCAGACTCATTTCTTCTCTTTGAATAGAGGATATAGCAATTTCTTTTGGATTTATCAGTCTAAGCAGGAGACAATATACCTTGATATTATTGATTATTCTTGGATTCAAAGGATCATCCCACCTCAATTGAAAAAGAAAATATCTTTTCAGGAATAAATCTAGTTCTGCTGCCGTATTTTTCTTAGATTGTTTTTTCTTTCTAGTGTCTGATCCCTCATAATCTTCTTTAACATCTTTTTGTTGGTTTGATATATCTGATGCAAGATTCCCTTGGTTTTGTGTGTCTGATCCCCCATCTTCTTGGCTTTGGACCGGCTGCTGTTTTTCTTTTTGATTTCTATTCTCTAATTCAAGAGATTCTTTTTGATTCGATGATATACGAAGATCCTTTTTTTTCGTTCTGTTGATATTCTTCTTTTCACTAACATTTGCATTTCCGTTAAAATGAAAAAGAAGTAAATTGATTGGTATGATCCACGGTTGAATCTTATATGCATCATAAAGTAACACAAATCCTGGGAAAAACCAAAGTTGCAGATTGGATATGTGACAATTGAATATTTTTTCATTCATTCCCATCCAATCAAAAGGGCTTTGTGTTTGATTTGATGGATTGATTTGTTTATGACTCGCGAGATAAACAAGATCTTTCTTATCCATCTTGTCAATTATTTGATAATAATCAATTTTCTGATAATAATTAGCCCCACTCTTAGTATTTTTTTTAATGTTGGCCTCGGTATCCATACCATTCCAGCCCTCAATATCGCTTTTTTTTCTAAGACAAAAATTAAGAATTCTCCAATTAAAATATTTTCTATCTGTATTTTTTTCTGTCTCAATAACAGAATCTTCCCTTAGGTAATCACTAAGAGCTACACCTCCTGGCACATAAAAAAATTCGGGATTATATGTGTTGTAATTATAAGGAATCCCTCGGACCTCCTTTGTTGAGCCATAAAGATACGAGTCCTTATTATCCGCATAATTCATATATTTATGTGATAAAAGATCATATCCGTTGTTTTTTTTGAATTTTGCTTTTTGACTCGGTAATAAATCCACTACATAATCCTTTTTTTTCTGGTAATGAATTAATTGGTCTTTTTCATATGAATCAAAATGGGTTGAGTCTTTATTTTGAACCAGACAACTTTGATTGACTCTATTTCGCCATTTTTGCGGTACTAATCTAGACCAGCTAGTCTGAGATAAATCGTGTTGATAGTGATAATGACCTCTTAACCAGTTTTTCCAATCATTCACTCCGAATTTGTGAGGTTTCTTATGCCTTAATTCGGAATGAAACATTTCTTGTGTTCCAAAACAATCCCTTATTATAGATTTCAGAAAAAGGGATGTTCCTTGATATTGAAGTACAGATTTCAAGTGATACTTGTTAATGACTTGGGTTTGTGATAATTTGTAAAATACGTATGCCTGTGACAAAGAGGATAGGGTCTGTGAATTCTTATTGCTAATATTAGAAAGCGACTTTTTAATAGTCGAAATAAAATGAATTGTATTTGGATTTGTTTCATCAATTCCTTCTTGATTTGTTTCATCATTGTAATTGTATTTATCAATTTTTTTTTTTGATTCAAGTAAAAGTTGTACATTGATCCTTGTAATATTTATGATATATAAAAGGGTATCCATGTAGATTTTTTCAATAATAATAAAAAATTGCATAAAAAAGTGCCATTTACGTATGAATCGGGCACTTCTTCTTTTGAATATCTGCCAAATCTTTTTTGGCGATTCGAATTTTATATCATCCAAATTTGTCTTGTTAGGACTAATGTTTATATCTAGAGTTAGTAAGATCTTTTTCCTGTCTTTTGTAATTTTTTCGATTTGATTTCTGATTGTATTTGTCCTATCAGACAGATCTGTTATTTTTTTTTCTGTCAGTGAATAAGTTTTCCAATCCATGGGTCTAATTCGAATGGAAGATTTGGAAGATTCCTGAATAATTTGATTACTTATTATCAATTTTTTTCCATTTTCATTTTGATTTTGACTCGATTCATATACTTCTCTCAGTCCAAATAACAGAATTGGATTTCTTTTTGAAAGCTCTTTCATTATTCTTTTTATAAATCGAATCATTTGGATAACCCATCTTGTTTTTTCTTTTGAGACCTTTAGAAACCATTTTGTTCTTTCTTTTAAAATTCTTAGAGCTAGAAAACATTTCTTTTTCACTTTTCTAAGTTTTTTTTCAAATTCTTTCCAAATGGGTTCAAAAAAGTAAGGTTGTTCTCGGGGAGAACCAAAAGGCTGGTCAGCTTCCATTCCCCAAACTGTTAAAAAACAAAAATTAGCTTTTTTTCCTTTCTTTTTTATTGGTTCGCTATGATGGGATCGTAGTTTCGATTTGTGCCAAGGTTTCAGACGGAAAGGAAATAGGATCTTTATCTGAATACCATCGATTAACCAATTTTTCGGAAATTCTTTTTCTGATAATTGAACACCATTATAAGTGCATTTAATGTGCATTTCTCTATTCCACGCTTTCAAATCTTCGTACCACTCGGGGAATTGAAATAATAACATACGGCCAATATTTTTGGCTATTATCAATGAAGGCAATACCATATATTTTCTAAGAATTGATTGGGTTACTAACATCGAACCTCTTATTGCTTGAGCAAATAGAATAGTATCCCAGGTTTCTGCTATTGCTATACGCTCATTCTCCTCCTTTTTTTCTGTCGTTTTTTTCTCTTTTTCTCTTGCCTCTTCCTCCTCAGAATCCGAAGTTTTGAATTCTACACCCTTTCCTATTAAATTCCTAAAAAAGGAATTCAGCATTCCGGTTCCGGAGATATCAAAAGAGAAAAAAAAGGTTTTTTTATCTATTCTGTCCAAAAAAAGGGGTGAATGCACATTTGATTGAAACAGTTCCCAAGTAACTGTTTTACGTCTTTGAGTGCGCATAGATCCTTTGATTAAATCGCGACGAAAATCTGATTGTTGTGAATAACGTATCAAAGCTACTTCTGCTGCTGGATTACGATTACTAGTATTTTTGGGAACAGTATTTGTATTGGTATTCTGTTCGTTATCAGTAAAAATTACTACACGTTTGGCTTTTCGTGAACGAATGCCACGATCCTCTGTCGACTCTTCTTCTGTTTCTCTCTCTTGTTCTTTCAAGTCGTCGGTCAATTTGTATGCCCATCGAGGAACCTTTTTACTGATTTCTTTTAGTCCAATGGATTCTTTTCTAGTTGTTTGATCGTTTAAATCCGTTGTAACTGCAGCAAAGAAATATCTCGTTTTATTTTCTGAATCCAAAATTTTTCTTTGTTCTGACAATAAAGAAAGGTCTTTCAAATTGGGTGGTGGTTCTTCACCAAATTTATTCATTGAGGTTAAGAAATTGTCAATGTTTGTCAATTCAAACTCTCGGTAATCGGCAGTAAAGATATCATGAAACTTATTTCTCCAAATTGTTTCTATGGAATCCTCCATTGGGATGATAAAATCATCGTTCATGCTTGAGTGTGAATACAATTCTTTTGTTGTTCCACGGTCGGATCCGTTCAAAAAAGGATCATACATTTTAGGCAAGCATTTTTGTTCAGTCTCATCATCGCACAATCTAGTTCTTTTTTCGAGTACATCCAGAGTAAGAGACCCCCTGTCTAGAGCTTCGATTCGATTGAAAAATTCGTTGCTCAGGTTGTTTTTTTTTTGTTCATTGGTATAAACCCAATGATTATAAAGTTCTTCCGAAAAGAGTTTTTCTGTTTTGTACAAAAACATCTTTTTTTCTATCATTTCCAAAAAAGTTGACAAACTAGGGGGATATGTAAAAGATATTCTTTGTTTTCCATCACTTTGGCATGTAGAAAAAAAATATTGTGACATTTCATTTCTTACAGCATTCTCAAATCGAGCATTTTTTATATACCGCAATGGACGATTCCAGCGTTTATAGTCGAAAAGAAGATTCACAAGAGGTTTTTCAAACCAGAAGAGATCT
>JAYMFD010002245.1:32500-40908 GCA_035771175.1 Paratinospora sagittata
TCAGAAGATCCTTTCAATTGGCTAGAATCCGTTACTTGAAAGAAAATAGATCTTGTGGAATCATATTGCATATTTGACGATACATTCCGTACCTTGCTAAAAAACCGATCCTTGTTTACCAACCACACATTGTCTAACCAAATCCAATTCTCTCTCGATACGCTCCTCAAAAAATCCGATTCGTGCGGATTCTTCCCCCAACTAACGAAGAAATCTTGGCGGAATTGCCACATATGAAATTGAGCACAATTTTGCAAAGAAATACCCCACTTGTTTCTGGAGAGGAGATGGGAAACATGCTCAATATCATTTGATTGAATAGTTGACCCAGCTCCTTGGTGTTTGAAGAAACCCTCCACTTCAATTGGTCTTTTTTCACGAAAAGCAGACATGAGATAAAAAATCCAGTGTTTCACTAAGATTTCGAATAGCTGTTCCGAATGCAAGTTGATTATGTTTCGCTTCTTCCTCGGAGAAAGACGATCAAACAATTCCCAATCATGGTCCTTGCGGATCGGATCATCCGTATAGGATACAAAGGGAAACCCCAGATATTTGATATCTTTCTCTTTGAATGAGATCTCAATTCCAACTACGGTTTCATTAGATATCTTACAACTAGAATCCTTCTTTTTTCCGATCCGGTTCCTCCACCACCGCGAACCCCAGTTAGATTCAGGCATGATACACTTTTGAGTTATTGGGAGAACCCAAGTACTCTCTTTCGGATCCATGAAACAACTCTCAGAGATCTTTTTCCCTTTTGGAAGATACAGGAGCGAAACAATCAACCTATTGATATTGGAAGACCCAAAAGATTCTTCCAATGTATCATTTCTGGGTCCAATGGAATTCATAGGTATAGGAAGAAGCCCCATCAAATAGAGATTTTTTCTTTCGACCATATTTCGATTGTTAATACGATATATAAGGACCGCTACTACAAGCAGTACTACACCTTTTACTATAAGCAGTACTACACCTTTGATCGTGAAATATCGATTGCTTGTTGAACCCTGTGAATCGCGTGAAAGTAGGATACTCCAAATTCGGGGGTCAAAGAGTTTCATAAAACGTTCTTGGTGGAAAAAAATGTGAGTGAAAGATCCCACTGAATCGAATTGGGTCCACGAATCTAAGAAATAGTGAGAATTCTTGATCTCTCTCAATATCTCTCTCAATTCGAAGATCCAGAATTTGAATGGATGGCGCTTCACTGATTCCTGCTTCATTGATTCCTCCTAAAGATTTCATTTCAATTGGAATTTGGTTATTCACGATGTACGACGATCCCTGTTACGCATCCATGGCTGAATGGTTAAAGCGCCCAACTCATAATTGGCAAATTCGTAGGTTCAATTCCTGCTGGATGCACGCCAACGGGAACGTTCAATACGTCTATTGGAATTGGCTCTGTATCAATGGAATCTCATCATCCATACATAACGAATTGGTATGTTATATTTATTTTATGCAATAACATATGAACAGTAAGAAGTAGAACTCTTATCGATACTGGAACTCATAGGGAATAAAATGGATCGAATCAAATATGCAGTATTTACAGACAAGAGTATTCGGTTATTGGTGAACAATCAATATACTTATAATGTCGAATCAGGATCAACTAGGACAGAAATAAAGCATTGGGTCGAACTCTTCTTTGGTGTCAAGGTAATAGCTATGAATAGTCATCGACTCCCGGGAAAGGGTAGAAGAATGGGACCCATTATGGGACATACAATGCATTACAGACGTATGATCATTACGCTTCAACCGGGTTATTCTATTCCACCTCTTAGAAAGAAAAGAACTTAAATCAAAATACTTAATAACACGGCGATACATTTATACAAAACTTCTACCCCGAGCACACGCAATGGAGCCGTCGACAGTCAAGTGAAATCCAATCCACGAAATAATTTGATCTATGGACAGCGTCGTTGTGGTAAAGGTCGTAATGCCAGAGGAATCATTACCGCAAGGCATAGAGGGGGAGGTCATAAGCGTCTATACCGTAAAATCGATTTTCGACGGAATGAAAAAGACATATCTGGTAGAATCGTAACCATAGAATACGACCCTAATCGAAATGCATACATTTGTCTCATACACTACGGGGATGGTGAGAAGAGATATATTTTACATCCCAGAGGGGCTATAATTGGAGATACCATTGTTTCTGGTACAGAAGTTCCTATCTCAATGGGAAATGCCCTACCTTTGAGTGCGGTTTGAACTATTGATTTACGTAATTGGAAGTAACCAATTAGGTTTACGACGAAACCTAGAAATCGATCACTGATCCAATTTGAGTACCTCTATGGAATAGACCTCAACAGAAAACTGAAGAGTAACGGCAGCAAGTGATTGAGTTCAGTAGTTCCTCATATAAAATTATTGACTCTAGAGATATGGTAATATGGAGAAGACAAAATTGTTTGAAGCACCGACAGAGCCGGAAGCGCCCCTTGTTTCAAAGAGAGGAGGACGGGTTATTCACATTTCATTTGATGGTCAGAGGCGAATTGAAAGCTAAGCAGTGGTAATTCTACCCCCGGGGGAAAAATAGAGATGTCTCCTACGTTACCCGTAATATGTGGAAGTATCGACGTAATTTCATAGAGTCATTCGGTCTGAATGCTGCATGCAAAACATAAGCCAGATGACGGAACGGGGAGACCTAGGATGTAGAAGATCATAACATAACATGAGTGATTCGGCAGATTTGGATTCCTATATATCCACTCATGTGGTACTTCATCATACGATTCATATAAGATCCATCTGTCTAGATATCATCATATACATCCAGAAAGCCGTATGCTTTGGAAGAAGCTTGTACAGTTTGGGAAGGGGTTTTGATTGATCAAAAATAAGAATCTACTTCAACCGATATGCCCTTAGGCACGGCCATACATAACATAGAAATCACACTTGGAAAGGGTGGACAATTAGCTAGAGCAGCGGGTGCTGTAGCGAAACTGATTGCAAAAGAGGGTAAATCGGCCACATTAAAATTACCATCCGGGGAGGTCCGTTTGATATCCAAAAACTGCTCAGCAACAGTAGGACAAGTGGGTAATGTTGGGGTGAACCAGAAAAGTTTGGGTAGAGCCGGATCTAAGTGTTGGCTCGGTAAGCGTCCTGTAGTAAGAGGAGTAGTTATGAACCCTGTAGACCATCCCCATGGGGGTGGTGAAGGGAGGGCCCCAATTGGTAGAAAAAAACCCACAACCCCTTGGGGTTATCCTGCGCTTGGAAGAAGAAGTAGAAAAAGGAATAAATATAGTGATAGTTTGATTCTTCGTCGCCGTAGTAAATAGGAGAATATTGAAAATAGAATATGTTTCTTCGTCTTTACAAAACAAAAGAAAAAAACAAAAGAAAAAAAAAGGATAGGAGTAATTAGCTGTGACACGTTCACTAAAAAAAAACCCTTTTGTAGCTAATCATTTATTGGAAAAAATGGAAAAGCTCAACATGAGGGCAGAAAAAGAAATAATAATAACTTGGTCCCGGGCATCTACCATTATACCCACAATGATCGGCCATACAATAGCTATTCATAACGGAAAGATTCATTTGCCGATTTATATAACAGATCGTATGGTGGGTCACAAATTGGGAGAATTTGCACCTACTCTGAATTTCCGGGGGCATGCGAGAAGCGATAGTGGATCTCGTCCTTAATTTAATGTTAATAAGAAAGTGAATATAGGTGCTGATCATTTATTGATAGGAGGCGAACCTTATGATAACGAGGGATCCGAGTGTAGAAATATATGCTTTAGGTCAATATATACGTATGTCTGCTCACAAAGCCCGAAGAGTACTTGATCAGATTCGTGGGCTTTACTACGAACAAACCCTTATGATGCTAGAACTCATGCCTTATCGAGCATGTTATCCAATTTTTAAATTGGTTTATTCTGCAGCAGCAAATGCTAGTCACAATATGGCTTTCAACAAAGAGGATTTAATCATTAGTCAAGCCGAAGTTAACGAAGGTACTTTGCTAAAAAGGTTTAAACCTAGAGCTCGTGGACGTAGTTATCCGGTAAAAAGACCTACGTGTCATATAACTATCGTATTACAAGATATATCTAAAGATCAAGACTTTTTCATATGGTTAAGAAAAAGGGGATGGATATATGAGAACCTGAAAAATATTAATATGAAAGAGAAGTATCTATCTATGAGCTATGAGAAGAGAATGATATGGGCTAATAGCGGGGGAGAGGTAGTATGGGATGAGGTAGTATGGGACAAAAAATAAATCCACTTGGTTTCAGACTTGGTACAACCCAAAGTCATCATTCCGTTTGGTTTGCACAACCAAAAAATTATTCCGAAGGTCTCCAGGAAGATCAAAAAATACAGGATTGTATCAAGACTTATGTACAAAAAAATATGAGAACATCCTCCGGTGTCGAGGGAATTGCACGTATAGAGATTCAAAAAAGAATCGATCTGATCCAAGTCATAATATATATGGGATTCCCAAAATTGTTAATAGAGAGTAGACCAAGAGGAATCGACGAATTGCAAAGCAGTGTAAAAAAAAGATTGAATTCTGTTAACCGAAAACTCAACATTGCTCTCACAAGAATTGCAAAACCTTACGGACAACCGAATATTCTTGCAGAATTTATAGCTGGACAATTAAAAAATAGAGTCTCATTTCGAAAGGCAATGAAAAAAGCTATTGAATTAACCGAACAAACGGATACAAAAGGAATTCAAGTACAAATTGCAGGGCGTATTGACGGAAAAGAAATCGCACGTGTCGAATGGATCAGAGAAGGAAGAGTTCCATTACAAACAATTCGAGCTAAAATTGATTATTGCTCCTATACAGTTCGAACTATCTACGGGGCATTAGGCATAAAGATTTGGATATTTGCAGACGCGGAATAATGGTCCTTTCTTTTTTTTCGTTCAATCAAAAATTCAATCAAAAATGAGCAATTTTTTTTCTTCTAAAATTGAGAATTCTCATTCTTCTAATTATTAATTATTTAATTATATAGGGTTGAATAAAAATTCAATTGACCATTTGGTATAATTGCTATGCTTAGTGTGTGACTCGTCGGTTTTTGATTTAGTTTAGGATTACGTTAGGATTCAAAAAACAAAAAACCAGCTCATAGTCCGAACTAATAACTATACAACTAATAACCAGCTCATTGCTTCGTATTATTTAGATCCAAGGTACCAGTCACTATATGATGTATCGATCATTCATATCGTTGTAGCAACTGAAATCAATCTTTTTTACAAAAAAAAAAGAAAAAACAAATCAATCAGACCCTAGGTTGTGAATCAAAAATGAAAATAAAGGGATATGGATAAATAGAAGGGTGAGAGAAAGAAAGAACGAGAATCTCAATGATATAGGATTCCAATATGTATGGTCTATGAATCATCTCATAACATAAAACAAAAGGCGGTGAGTGTAGTGTAATAAAGCATCAATACGGATTCGTCACAAAATAATTAGATGAATCCGGTTCAATTCATAAGAAAAAAATAAAGAGCGTCGAGTCAATAAAGACTGAGGGAATTGACTCAGGAAAAATGGAATTAGAAGCTCCATTACAAAATTCGGGCCTAGCCATTAATCGAGAAGCGATGGGAACGACGGAACCTGTGACTGCAGAAGATTCTATTGAAAACGAATCCTAATGATTCATTAGGTGGGATGGCGAAATGAACCAAGAACCAATCCATTTATTCTGAGAAGTCATGGAATGACTCTAGGAATGAAACGGATAGTGAAAGAGTAAATATTCGCCCGCGAAACACTTATACTTACTTATTTTATTGGTTTATTGGATTGCAAAGTATTGGGCGATTCAATATTCAATAAAAGTAAAAAAACAAAAAACGAAGATTCATTAATTAATTAGCAAAAAAACATTCTATCTATTCTATCTATAATACTCTAATAGAAATTTAGATAGAATTCTAATAGAAATTTAGATAGAATTGTATATACAAGCAAGATATAAAACTTCCTACGTGACAGATTAGATTAGATCTCAACAAATACCATGCATGATTCAGTGTATTATTCCTTAAATACATGTATATCTCTAATATATTGAATCATGAATCATTTTATTCGCGAGGAGCTGGATGAGAAGAAACGCTCATGTCCGGTTCTGCAGTAGAGATGGAATTGAAAAACAACCATCAACTATAACCCCAAAAGAACCAGATTCCGTAAACAACATAGAGGAAGAATGAAGGGAATATCTTATCGAGGCAATCGTATTTGTTTCGGTAGGTACGCTCTTCAGGCACTTGAACCCGCTTGGATCACATCTAGACAAATAGAAGCGGGGCGACGAGCAATGACACGATATGCACGTCGTGGTGGAAAACTGTGGGTACGAATATTTCCAGACAAACCTGTTACCGTAAGACCTACAGAAACACGTATGGGCTCGGGGAAAGGATCTCCTGAATATTGGGTATCTGTCGTTAAACCGGGTCGAATACTTTATGAAATGAGTGGAGTATCAGAAATTGTAGCCAGAGAGGCTATTTCAATAGCTGCGTCAAAAATGCCTATACGCACTCAATTCGTTATTGCGGGGTAATAATGTGGAACCAAAGGCAAGAGGTGTGATGAAAACAAGTAACCAAACGCGGGTTTATTTATTTCTTTTCTGACCAAACAATATTTCTTTTTTTTCTTCGCCCTTTGCATTGAAAAAAAAAACGATAAAAAAAAAAGAAAATGATATGATTCAACCTCAGACCCATTTAAATGTAGCGGACAACAGCGGGGCTAGAAAATTAATGTGTATTCGAATCATAGGAACTAGTAATCGCCGATATGCTCATATCGGTGACGTTATTGTTGCTGTAATCAAAGAAGCAGTGCCCAATATGCCTCTACAAAGATCAGAAGTGATCAGAGCTGTAATTGTACGTACATGTAAAGAACTCAAACGTGACAACGGTATGATAATACAATATGATGACAATGCAGCAGTTGTCATTGATCAAGAAGGAAATCCAAAAGGAACTCGGGTTTTCGGTGCGATCGCTCGGGAATTGAGACAGTTGAATTTTACTAAAATAGTCTCATTAGCCCCTGAGGTATTATAAATCCTAATAGACGAGACCATTATCATTATTTATCATTATTATAGTAGAGTATCTGAAATAGATTCAATAAAATTGATTTAGTAGATCGTGTCTCACGCATATACCTTTAATAATTCCTTTTAATAATTCATAAAAAAAAGCGGAGCATGTTGATTATATCAAAACTTGTAGACACCAATACTTATAGTTCGTCATGGGTAAGGACACTATTGCCGACATAATAACTTCTATACGAAATGCTGACATGAATAAAAAAGGAACGATTCGAATAGCATCTACTAATATCACTGAAAATATTGTTAAAATACTTCTACGAGAAGGCTTTATCGAAAACGTGAGAAAACATCGAGAAAGCAACAAATATTTCTTGGTTTCAACTCTGCGACATAGAAGGAATAGGAAAGGACAATATAGAACCATTTTAAAACGTATCAGCCGACCCGGTCTACGAATCTACTCCAACTATCAACGAATTCCTAAGATTTTAGGTGGAATGGGGATTGTAATTCTTTCTACTTCTCGAGGTATAATGACAGACCGCGAGGCTCGACTAGAAGGAATCGGTGGAGAAATTTTGTGTTATATATGGTGATCCTTAATGAAAGAACAAAAATTGATTCATGAAGGTTTAATTACTGAATCACTTCCCAATGGTATGTTCCGGGTTCGTTTAGATAATGAGGATCTGATTCTAGGATATGTTTCAGGAAGGATCCGACGTAGTTTTATACGGATACTACCAGGCGATAGAGTCAAAATTGAAGTAAGTCGCTATGATTCAACCAGGGGACGTATAATTTATAGACTCCGCAACAAAGATTCGAACGATTAGATTAGGTAGCTTTTTCAACATTCCCTTTGTGGGGATACAATTAGAGGGTCCAAATTTCAAGAGACTTATTTTCTTCCAAGGAATAGATTCGGAATTAAGATAAGGAATAAAAAATATGAAAATAAGGGCCTCCGTTCGTAAAATTTGTGAAAAATGTCGACTGATCCGTAGGCGGGGACGAATTATCGTAATTTGTTCCAACCCGAGGCATAAACAGAGACAAGGATAATCTTTCTCAAAAGGAATTCTCAAAAACACCCAATGCACAGCACAAATAAAAGATCTGTTTTGACATGAAATGGATATATCCGTATATCTCTGACTCATATTTATGAGATGATAAAATATGGCACAACCTAGAGCAAGAATTGGTTCACGTAGGAATGGACGAATTGGTTCACGTAAGAATGGACGTAAAATACCAAAAGGAGTTATTCATGTTCAAGCAAGTTTA
>JAYMFD010003261.1:0-5000 GCA_035771175.1 Paratinospora sagittata
TCATACAAATACGAAGACAAGACAGTTATAAATTGATCGAGTCGATTCCCGGTTCTTAAAGCATTATTTTCCGGGATGACAAAGCTTAGCTTCGAGATCCGCTGTTCACCCATACATCCATCTTTGTCCATAGGTCCTTATTCATCCGCCGCTGATGCTGACCGCTGTCGTGTTTGATACAACTGGCCAAGTTGCCTCAGTCCCCCCTATCGTCGGTTCATCAAGAAGTTACAAAGGTGCGTGCTACCCGACATAGTAGGAAAAGTTGCTTCACTGAATTCCCGCTTTCCCGGTGACACCGCTGTCCATTTCCATCGATCGTTGACCCCAGTCCCTGGTCCTTCGATGCAGCTTCGTGGAGCACGGTCGGTAGCAACGAAGTCTTGGGAGTTATTTAGCTTGGCTTGGACAGATCCAGTTCTCTACAGCGGTTCTTCTTGCTATGAGAACAACCACCCCTAAATCCCCGAATGTTTGTGTGATCAGGAGGTGGATCTGGGGCTTCCATTCTCCGTGCTGCCTCCGACCGTCCGGGTGGGGCGGAAACGAACAATGATTCAAAAGGCATTGACTTGCAGTTCTTCTCCTCCCCAATGAATTGTTTGATCGAATGATAGCAGGGGGGGTGGATTGAAGCTTTCTCGATTAGGACCAAACGAGACTGGCATGGAGAGAAAGAAAGACCTCTAGTTTCTGCTTTTTCCCACAATTCGAGCCACCTAAGACTATTCCGATTAATAACAACCGCCCTTTCTCCTGAACTTAAACAGACCCCTAAGAAAGAACTGAACAAAACACTGCCTAAGAACTAAGAATTTTATAGAGAAAAAGCATTCAAAAAACCTTTCACACCCCTAGCCCTTCTTAAGCTGAAGGGCGGAAATGCACTTGTCTTCGGTCTTCTTGGTCGTGGCCGAGACCATGCACGGATGGTCACCCAACATGCACAGCGAGCCTGCGAAAGGCATTGGCACTGCCTTAGTCTCTCGCAAGAACTCCATCCCGAGAATGACTTGGAAGTCGTCCAAAGGCACAGCGGTCAGGTTTGTTCGCCCCTCCCATTCACCCAGCTTGACAGGCACCGACTTGGCTACCCCGTGGATGGGTTGGGCCTCTGAATTCACAGCTTTCATTCGGCTCGAATCCTTCTCTAGTTTCAAGCCAAGACGTTGTGCTTCTGGTCTCGCCACGAAGTTGTGTGTGGCCCCCGTGTCCACCATAGCACGGGTGGCTTTCCCATTTCTCTTTAGATCAACATACATCAGGCCCTTCGTCGGGGCCTGATTTCCCTCCTCCACTTGCTTTTTCACCGCATTCAGTAAGCGTAGAGCCCCTATCCTGGTAGGCTCCTCATCTTCTTCCTGTGCCGGCTCCGACTGGGTCGCTTGCAACGCGTTTAACGCTTGCTTTTGAGGACAGCCACCCTGCCAGCGCACCATCATTCAAGCCATAAAGCCCAATCCCAAGAGGCACAGCACGCACCGTGAATAGTCATTTGACCTTTCGTATTTGTTTTCGAAATCGTAGTTCCTCCTTCTCGCAATCAGAATCTGACTCGGAACCGTAAATCTCAACTGGAACACCATAAGACATGGGAGAGGCAGTGACTCTTCCAGCTACTGTCCTCACAATGATTCGTTTCTATTTGTTCGTAAAGTCACAGGCCCTGAAAGGCAATGAGATTCTTTTCATGCTTCTGCGCATTGATTGGATTCAAAAAGGTATCTTACTCGTGATCAACGATTAGGCTACGCAGATAGTTTCATGCTTATCCGATGCTTTCCTGATCGATCAATTGTTATATTTGTTTTTTAGTCCCGTACCCGTAAGCTGGGCGATGACTCCACTGTTAGCCAGCGAGCCTGAATGTTAGCACTCTCAGGAAAGAAAGCCATCGGTACAACAATTGAAAAGGCAACACGCAGGAACAGGCTCTTCCCCTTGACTGCCGCCAGCAACTCTGTTAGAGCCCAATAGTGGCTAGGCGGAGTCCTCCGCTCGCAGGCTTTCCTAGTCATCATACCTACGAGTGAAGCTAAAGGAGAGTTACTACTGACCGGTTTCTGGCTTACGGGCGTGCTTTCGATTCCTAATACAAGGCTATAACATAGATAAGGAGAAGAGAGAGATTAGTGCCCCAAGAGAGGAGCTCAGTTCCATAGACAAGAGCTGACCTTGGACCAATGACCAGAGAGAGAAGATTATTAGCCAAAGTGGATAGGGTTCAGGGGAATAGGAGAAGGCCCTATGGAGTAAAGGGAAGGCTTGAGTTCAGAGACGAAGATAAGGCTTGGCTTTGAAGGGGCATATGGAAGAGCGAGGCTCTATAAGAGATGAGGAGATCCAGTTGTGGTTGCTGCCTATCCACTTGGCGAGTAAGAGGCTCTGTGCAAGAGTGGAAGGTATTCCTTGTGCCTTGGGTTGCTCTTCTTAGCCTTAGCCTAGCCGGTTCCTTAGGTGGTCATTCATGATTGGCTTAGTCAATCCGTTCACTTGCCTGGGGCTTTCCCTGCCCCTTTGAGTAGTGCTTTAGTCATTCCCGAACCCCCAACTGCCTCTCCTTCGCTCTCCTCTGTCGAAGATGAGATTCAATAGCTTTGTCACTCCAGTAATCTGTTCGTTAGCCAACAACCCGCTCTCGTTCGGAAACAACTCTTGAAGAGCCTTCCGCTTCGGCAACTAATAACTATAGTTATTGGCTTCTGGTCCATAGTAACTGATCTCGAGTATGCCCTCCGCCTCTCCTCTTTTTCTTGGGTCTATCACCTCCGATCACTAATCTCTGTCTCCTTCGTGTCTGTCTTCCGGTTGATGATGAACTTGTTGTCTTCTTAGGCGTAGGTGTAGGTGCTCTTCTCTTATTCGTATGATAAGTATATGTAGGAGTGGAACCTCTTGAAGAGCTTTTCCTTACCTATGTCCCTTATCCTCTCTGTCCCTTAGCCAATCAAGCCTGACTTTCGCTAGGCATAATAGGAAACCGCCTCACTAACCTGGAGGTTGCTCCATGAAAACTGTCTCCTTAAGATAACCATGCATAAAAGCTTTTTTGACATCCAGCTGTCTGACAGACCACTTGTGAATAACAGCCAACGCAAGAACAAGGCGAATAGTGGTAGGCTTAATAAGCGGACTAAAGGTGGAATCGAAATCAATACCTTCCAGTTGGTTGTAGCCTTTTGCAACTAGTCTTGCCTTAAACCGTTCAACCGACCCATCTGCCTTTAGCTAAATAAAAGGAGCATCACTTCGAACCAACAACATTCATCTCTGGGTCTGACGGAACAAGATCCCATGTGTCATTGTGATGAAGTGCACTAAGCTCTTCTTTCATGGCCGCATACCAATGAGGACTATTTAAAGCAGAACGAACTGAACGAGGCTCAGAAAAATCAGAGTGAGCAGAGTGAAGAAGACCATAGTGCAGATCCCTGTAACTTCGAGGCTTGATGGTCCCATCTCGAATCCGGGTCGTCATATGATGTGTGGATGTCGAGTCAGCAGAAGGACCTAGTACAGTTGGTGCATCAGAAAGACTATTCTCTTTTTCAGAGACGATAGGTGAATCATCATGGTCCCTAGACTGTGATGTTCCCATAGAAGAGATAACAGGCTCTACTGCAGAGGATGGTGAAGTAATAGCAGCAACAGGAACAACAGAAGAATCACCAGCAGAAAGAAAGATCATCAGGTACTTGTGATATGTTGTCCGGCGGGTCAGCAGAAACATGCTGAGCGGAAGACCTGACCAAGGAAAGATCTCCTCCGTTATAGGCGGCAAACAGAGATAGAATGGTTTTGAACATGAATTATCGGCACCTTGAACTGTACTATCGGAACTGTGCTCTGAAGATTGATTGAAAGTATACCAGTCAGATGTATCAGAAAAGGTAGTGACCTCCCCCTGAAAAGTCTCACGACCATAAAGAGCAGAAAACGGAGATTGCATGTTGATAACAGAAGATGGCAATCTGTTGATTAAATACACTGCAGTAGTGAATGCTTCAACCCATAGATGCTTTGGTACTCCACTCTTTTTCATAAGAGTCAAACCCATTTCAACTATATGTTGGTGTTTTCTTTCGGACACCCCATTTAGTTCAGGCTCCCCAGGACAAGAGACCGGTCGGGCCACATCTATCTAATTGATTGAGAAAATCTGTGTGAGCAAACTCTCCCCCTCCATCACATTGAGAAATTTGCATTTTTCTGTCAAACCTATTTTCTACCATTCTTTGAGAGCTTAAAAAGCACTTGAGAGAATCTGATTTTCGCCGCAACGGAAAAATCCAGGCAAAACGAGTACAGTCATCCACAAGAATCACATAGTATCTAAACCTTTGATTAGAAGCAACCGGGGCAGGCCCCCAAACATCAGAATGAATTTGAAACAACGTCAGATTTCTTATCATTAACAGAAAAAGGTAAACGACAACTACGGCCCATCTGACAACTAGCACAAACAGAGGGCTTTTTCTTCCTACTATCTATGTCAATAACATCCTTAGAATGAAAATACTTAAAAGTCTTTGATTGAGGGTGACCAAGTCTTTGGTGCCAAACTCCTTCTGGTGCCTTTCCGAACTTCAACGCAACTAGCGCTTGTTCACCTTTGTCCAGGGCATACAAACCGCCCATCCTACTCCCGGTTGCCAGAATCCATCCTGTCCTCCGATCCTTGATCAAGAATTTTTCCGATGAGAACTCAAAGATGCAAGAATTATTCTCAGTAAGTTGACTAACAGATATTCGGTTTTTCTTGATATCAGGAACAAACAAAACATCCTTGAATTGAATGAAGAATTTCCTGAACTTGTAGTCAAAGAAGCATCACCAATATGAGAAATACGTAAACCAGTACAATCCCCAACATATATCTTATCGGACCCAGTAAGGAGTAATGTTTTTGAGATTACCTGCGTCAGCGGTCATATGAGCAGACGCACCAGTATCGGTATACCTCTTGGGATCCTGCGAATCAGAGAGACATAGCCGCCAAT
>JAYMFD010003261.1:10000-22500 GCA_035771175.1 Paratinospora sagittata
CCGTAGATTGTTACGCTTGCATGTTGGCTCGCTACGTCTTAACGCCTCCGCTTGCTGGGTTCCAAACCGTAGTTTGCGTAGTACTTTGCTGCTTTCAAGCCCTTTACGTCTAGGGGCGCAGGAGCGCCCCTATTAGTCAAGCGTTTTCGGAGCTGAGTCAACTTTCCCGTATGAGCATTCGGTACATGTATCAGTCCGTGGAAGAGTGAAAGGGTCACCACTACTGAGGATCTCCCCCCTAATCTTAGATAGGTCGTCTGAGGGTTCGCCGCGGTTCATTGCTGTGCTTACACACTAGGCTACCCTTCTCCGAAAGCTCCGCGGGACCACCTACCACTAGTCTTCGGCCGGAGGGGTTTATTGCACAAAAACGCCGGGACGCAGGCTCCCGAAGAGGGAAGCCCAACGAATGTCAGATGCAAAGCCCCGCACCTCATTAAGATCATATTGGCATACTCTCCCAAAAAAGAAAGAGCAGACCCCATTGAAGACGGGAGTGAGGTACAACAAGGCCATTTCTGTCCACCGCCCTTCTCACGGAGCCGTACGTGGACGTTACCGCTCATACAGCTCCCAGCCAGCAGTTAGCCTTCCTCTACAAGGAATGGAAGTGTGGATGAATCGACATCCTATAGAGGAATTCGGTTTTTCTTTTCAGCAATAACATGATAAGAGCATCCCTTTCACAAAAACCTACGGACTCCCCCCCCACCACCCGGTCACCCCCCTATCCTGCCACTTCAGCACCTTGTGATCTTTGAGATCGCCCTCTCCTAGAATGCTTTTGTAGATTCCGAAAATCCCATGGTGGATCAGGACGAGAATGAATCCGGGAATCCAGGACATACTCATCCTGGAGCTTCTGCTCTCCTCTGGGAAGGGCTCTTTTTATAGAGAGAGAGGTGATTCGAGGGTAGCCTCCCGCTTGACCGATTTCTCGGAGTCGGAGGAAGATCTCTCATCTGATGACCCTGAACAAGAAGGAGCAGCTCTCGATGTGAGATCAGCAGCAAAAGAAGAGGAATTGGATGCCCCAGAGCAGCAGCCCCCGGATAAGCCTTAAAAAACACACACACAACGGACCGGACACAAACAAAAGAAACAAGAAGAGGGCCATGATGATGATCCTATGTTCGTTTTCGCCCTGCCCCGATGATGCGCTCCTAGCTCGCGGAGCTACATACCAGAAAAAGAGAAAGACTCTCTCCATTACTTTGAGAAGAGAATCGTTGGTTTGACCGACGGACCACGTGGGAATACGAGATCTAGGCAAGCCGCTACATGTTCTCCCCTTGCCCTTGAACGATAGAAGAACTACTTCTCTTCTCTTAGATAGCGGTCGATCGGTTCGGTTCGCATCTATGGTCAATCAATAGGTCCGCGGATCTATTCTTCTATACGATAAATCGCCATCTCGTAGCACCACCACGACACCGATTCTCGTTCTTATTCCGAGCCCCCCATGCCGTGACTTCGACTGTGTTGGAGAGGTCAAGTCGTGAAAGCACTCAACTGATGAGGAGAGGGCGGGCTAAAGAAAGGGCAAAGCTCTCGTTCGAGTGGTCTATTCTCACTATCGGGAAATAGACATTAAGGTACCTCCTCCCCGAAGGGAAAAGCGCTGTTTAGCATTTTCGGGGGGGTTTAGAGAACTATCATTGTTTGAACGACATCGCTGTCCCATCCGATAAAGAAGAAAGGGTCCCCCTCCATTGTGGAGTTTCATAATGGCAGAATCCATTAGTCTAGTACAAGTGACACACGAATGTGAACTCTTGGCCGGAAGAATGTTTGAAAAAAGAAGGTTGGCTCCTCACCCTATCGGCGGATGAGCGGCCTCCTCACCAACCTTTCCTCATTCGCTTCATTGAGCCGCAGAATGAAAGATCTCTCCCCATTAGCAACAGGTAATCATTTTCAAGCCACAAGAAGGGATCTCCTACTGAACGATAGGAAAGTGAGTTCTTCCAGTTGGCATTCATTAGTCCGGTTGGGTAGGAGCACCTGGTTGATCGCCCAACAAAATAGTTGTTTAGCGAATGACTCAACCTATGCATCCGGTATTTACACACTCTACCTCGAGGTGTGAATCACTTAAACTATTTATTCCCCCCACCCATAGAATAAGATTTTTGACTTTGACCGTGCGAGCACCCCCTCAAAATAGGGAGGGCGAACTCTTATCTCCCCGATCTCCAGGCCCACAAAAGAGATTGGAATTCTCCGTCTTCTTAGCCGACGTAAGACCTTCATCCGGCAGCAAAAAGCTGTCCCTTGGAGCAGCTCAAACTTTTTCCGGGTATGAAGAAGCGGGAGTGCACCACATGGAGGAGAACCCTACTCGCCTTTGTATGTATGCCAAGTCACTGGACCGGCGAAACGGATTCTCCCGAGGTTGAGCTTTCAAAGCGGGATCGTTCCAACGCGCCCAGCAAACGTAGGCTGACTACACTACACCTAAAAGTCGCTTCAAAACCACAGGGCGCACTAGCGCACTACGGCTTGATTCGCATGCTTGAGCGCCTCGCGCGAAAGCCGTTGCGCTAACGCCCCTATTCGAGTAAGGCGTTCTCTTGCGGGTAATACCCTCCTGATAGATTGCCTATCTCACTATATCCACTGAAGGAATGTATGGTGAGAAACTGCAATAGAGAGAAGTCATACGGTAAAGTGGCTTCTTCGCTCCTGTAGTTTTCTTCGCAGCTAGCGCGCACTTCTGTTTTCTTCGCTGGGGTCGAAATGAAGAATCTCTTAATAAAGCGTCGAGTGCTTCTTAACCTAGGTCGTAGGCACGCAGACTGACTTATCAAACTCGGTCGAGCTCATCACCCTATCAGGAGGCACACTAACGCATATTGGTGCGTATCGTATCCGGTGATTCGTCGGGCGGAGGTTTCTTTTTTTATCCTATCCATCGAGTTGTTGTAAAAGCAGTGCATATTGCTACTGGGGTGAGGGGTCGAGGCATATCGGTACCAAGTCAGGTTATAGGGCTAAGGGTAGGTAGGAAAATGCTAGGTCCATTCGATCCACTGTCTCTACTCCCACCTATCCCGCTTAAGGTTATATGGATGAAGGGAGGGCCGGGGCCTCGATCGGGCGTATAGTTATAGAATTCGGCTCGTTTTCACAATCGAACCTATAGGAGAGATAACAAAATCAATATTGAAAAACAAAGGGCTTCTATCATATTCTATTGAGATTTGGGCTAAGAGTGTTGTGCATTTCTTGAGCCGAGGTACATCTATAGGTCGGGTCGAGTGCTGCCCTCAGTCAAATATATTGATTGTTCTGGGCTGCCGACCGGCCGACATTCGCAGTCCGTCGCCTTCTTTTGAAGCTCGATGTTTCTAGTCAACTATAAGCGAGGGCCGATTTGTTCCCCTCTTGGTTCGTCTTTGCTGCTTTGGATTGGACAGGCAGGTCAATATCCCGTCAGTCTGGTTGAGTCAAATGTGTTCTATGGAGCAAGGGCAGGTGGGAACAACCAAGAAGCCTTCATTCTACTATGAATCTATTCATATCTGCAACCTGTGAATCTGAAGGCACATAGTCTATGATAACTTCTTGTGATTGAACCTTCTCTCGAACAAAATGTTGATCCACCTCAATGTGCTTATGCTGAACTGGATTAGATGCAATCTTCATGGCACCGTAATTGTCTCAAAATCAAGTAGGAGGAGTTTCCAACACAATACCCAATTCTGTGAATATCAACTTCAACCATACAACTTCAGCTGTTACACTTGCCAAACTTCTATATTCTGAAGACGGGAATCTTTCTCAGAACACTATCAAGCCTTCACCTACTGTCGCACCATCAGTCAATGTACCTCTGGACATCATAAAGCGGATGTTGTCTGCCTTGAACATGAAGACTGGAGATTTCTATTCCGGTAATATGAGAGCTCCTACAGCGAATGCTACAGGTATCTCTTTTAACAAGCTCCAAAGTCAATCTACTCTACCATGGATTATTGATTCAGGTGCCACTCATCATATGGCAGGATCGTCCACCTCTTTTTCACCTTCCCTTCACTTCTCCGGTGATTCTTCTGCCTTTCTTGCTGATGGATCTCCAGTTCCCATAGTGGGAATTAAAAATGTTCCTCTTTCTTCACATTTGATGTTTTCTAATGTTTTCCATATCCCTAAGAAAAATCCAAAATCTTGTTTCGCTTACTAAAGAATGAGATTGCTCAGCAACCTTTTATCTTTCCTTCGTTTGTGTGTTTCAGGACCTGCGCACGGGGACAACGATTGGGAAGGGAAGTGAAAGAGACGGCCTGTATGTATGTCTTGGATGTTGCACCAGATATGCCTCCTCCTTCAATCAATTTGAGTACGAGTCCTTCGATGAATTCTGAGACTGGAAGTGATCTGTGGGAGCTTTGGCACAGAAAGAAGGCTTGGACATCTGACTCATCAGCTACTTTTAGAGATGAGTCGTTCCATTCCTTTGTCTAGTAGTCAGTCTTTCCTTTTCAAAAAAGAGCATTTGTGCTCTACATGTCAGTTGTCTAAGAGTCATAGGTTGCCTTTTCCTAACAGTGATAGTCGTTGTAAAGAGTCTTTTCATTTAGTTCATTCTGATGTCTGGGGACCATGTCCTGAACTCTCTTTTAATGGAATGCGAGACTTTGGAATTCAGTTACAGAGGTAGTTCACAACTGAGGTGGGTGGCCCCCCTAACCCCCGGATGGGGAATGAATCCCTACACCTAACCGTTCCGCTCGCTCTAGAGCTCGTCCAGAAGTCCGCCTCCGTCCCTTCCACCCATCAGGAGTTGCTGGAAAGCCTGGAACCGAACAAGACCTCCAACAACATGTATGTTGCCCATCGTTGACGCGATGGTGGAATTCCTCCCATCTCTGGCGGGTTGCCCCGGGAAGTCATAAAGGAATGGACATCCGGAACCATGTTACGTGCCCACGAAGTTTGGAGTGGATGCCCGACCTCCTCTACCCCCGAATCCCTTGACCACGCCCCGCTCCGGGGATCACTGAACGAGAGGGACACCCGGCACTATCCCATCGGATCCATCATCCTACCCTGCAGCAGTTACGGAAATGAATGGAATAGACAGTGAGGGTCTAAAATATATAGTCACTCAAAGTTTAGAGAGGGTTCTCTCCTATCGGTATACGCTTCTCCATTCCGGGACCGAACCAAGCCACTTTTATCTCTTGCCTATCCCAGAGATGTTTCACACCGATGAGACGCCAAACTCTTCCCCGTCCATGAGAGGAATAGGCCACCCATCACCCGATGACCCACTCGCACCAGAACCGAGAGTCAGGAATTCTATCTCACCCTCCCATTTCGCCAAGGGAGTATTTGATTCGCAGCATTCATTGGATTGTTTTTAAGTAAAAAGAAAGATAAGAGACTTTCCAGATGTCAATACCCCACCTGGGAAGGAACCATTCCCGATCAGATTGCCTACTGCCCCAAGTGTTCGTTTCCCGCTACACAACCGGCTATAAGACCCGAGTACGAAGTGGCCAACCAATTGAAGAGAACTCAAGCGCAAATCTCTATCTGGGAATTGCTCATGACCTCGCCAGCCTTACAACATAGGGGAAGGAAGCACTCCTCCCAATGAAGACGGATCAGATTGTGCTTTCCTACTCACATCCCGATCCGCTCCAGGCACCACTTGTCAATCCATCCCATCGGCTTAGATTCGGTAGCTCCCCGGAAACCCACCCGACTCAATCATCTTCCGCTTCATACGCTTCCCAAACAGCCTCCTCTCACTCTGCGTCCGAAGCCAGACACATCGGATCCATCATCCTGAGACTCCTTGTCACACTCTCACTTCCGACTCTACAATCATATGAAGTTCACTCCTTCGGATCCGCCTCACACAACAAGACCTCCAACAACGGATTCCGCATTACACGATGCTCTGTCCTCCGCTGCAGAATCCGCTGCTCCAAAGAGAAGAAGAATCAATATTCTGATTCTCAATCTCTGGCCTTTGTTTCACCCTATTTACTTTACGGATGTGAGACCGACTTCTCTTACAGAGCCTTTCTATCTATCTAAACTAAATGATAAACAATAAAAGGAAATAATAGGACTTGGATCTCAAGTAAGGTTTTTCGTTCTACAACTTGAGTAAGGCTGACCCAGCCATAGCTGACTCCGGGGGTGTTCAATTCGTTAGGCAAAGGGGTCATCTCCTAGGTCAATGGTCTCTGTCTCAGCTAGCTGCCGTGATAGGAACTAAAAGCCTCGTCATCCGCGGAAAAGAAAACTATTGCGTAGCCTTCATACCCCCTTCCGGCATAACAAAAGCAAAGGTTGGCAACCCAGGCTCTCTTCCGTCAACAGAAGAGTATGAACTATTTGCATAGCTTCATATATAGGCATAATTCTGACTTTTTTCGATTGGGGCTTTCCGAGTGCTTGGCCAGGGTTGCTTGATGTGGCTTTCGAGGCCCTATGTCATTCTTTGGGGAGTCCAGTCATCTCAGCATTGGACTTGACCGACTAGAACTGGATTCGCGTAGTACGTAGTCCCAGTCTCACTTTGATCGCTTCGAACAACATGGTTCACTTGTTTGATTCGTGGATTCGTGCCTCCCCTGGCGGAAAAGAGACTACTCCTTGCCCCAACAAACCTAAATCCTACCCTTCCCGCCGTACTAGCAACCCGGTCCGCTTCGAGATCAGTTCAATCAGCGGCTAAGTCCGCTTAAGTACTCACTTCCGCTCCGCGGTAAGCATGCGAGTCAATTAGCCCCTTGACCACTTCTGTCTCTGAACTCACTTTTTAAGTCTTACCTTTTCCCCGAGATCGGTTCATCACTCGCAAACCGGCCAGTCAGCGGTTTAGTCAACGAAAAGCAAGTACAATACAAGTACGAAAGGAGCTAACCAACCAAGCTCGGAAATAGGGAAAGACTACCTAAAGACTCCTCCGCTTGTACGCTGCAGGTGCTTTCATTTATTATTCATTCAAGTTTTGGCAGCAGGATTTCGGGTGAGGTACGGTGTCCGGTTCATTCAACCTATTCTTTGTTGGTGCCTGCTCCGATTCTCTAAAACCGAGACCTACGAATGATTCTTTTACGATCTTTTGGCAGTGCCACCACATTCTCTTTCTATTTCATTAATTAGGTTTAAACTCTTTAGCCTTCCTAACGAGTTCGGCTTGTTAGCGTCCCCGGGAAAGGAAAAGTGCATCAATCGATTAGAAATCGATTTTAGTGCATTCGGATACAGCGAAGAAAACGGAAGTGCTAGCGCCCCTACCCCTATAAGTAAGGGGGCTTGAAAGCTTACGTTTGCTGGGCAGCGAATGGAAGAAATGGAGATGTGCCGCTATCCAGCCTATCTTGATGAACCAGAAGCGAGAAGGGCTGGGTTCATTCAGGAGTTCTTTTTTTTGTGCTGTGCCGCCATCAATTGGATCTATTGCACCCGGTAGGCCGTTAGTCGCAAAGAAGAAGAAATGGGGGACCATCTGGATCTTGATCACGAAATAAGCTCTCTCGTGGTCCCTACTATGGGACTGTGATCGAATCCGCTCAGATAACTGGTAGATGAAATGGTCATGTATATGGAAGCGAACGAGGGGAAGCTAAGACGGGACGAAGGGATTCCGGACGAGAAGGTGATGGCTTTCGATCCGCGGGATTTGCAACCGTCAGATATTGCACTAGAGATGGAGGGGGCAGAGGTTACTGCTAGGGAGGCAGTAGTAGCGCATGCATTTGACTCAGGACCTGTTCCAGCGTCTATTCATGTTCCTTCAGATCCTCCAGATCCAAAGCTAGATACGAACCCAGATGTAGAAGAAGTGCCTGCTCCTGCTCCGAGGGAAAAAGATGGCGCTAGTGAAGCATTCCAGTATAGAGCTGCCAAACGAACATTGGGCAGATTCCCATTGTGAGCCAGGAGTGAAGGCGGAGCTAAAACCGGTTCAACCCGCAATGTATATAACCTAGTTTATTTGTTATTTAACCATACCACCAAGTACTCGCAACTTCTTATTCCCACCCACCTTTCAAATGTGATCAATTGAGTGGCAACCTACCTCGCCTTCTCCCAGGTCGATAACTAATTGACGGCGATCGTGTTGGTGTTCCGCTTAACCGGGCTCCATACACCGCCGCCTACATGGGCCATTCTCGTCGATGTTGCGCCGAGAACGGAGAGAGCCAAACTCCACTACCCCCCTGACTGACGCCTCAAGTTGGGAGGCTGCCGAGCTTGGGCCTACGGTGCCTCGCCTCTCTCTCTATCCATGCAACAGAGAAACAGGAAACAGCGACCTATTACGAGTAGGCTGAAAATACTCCTAGCCACCAACAAAACAAAGGGATCGCTACAAACGACCCACCACGAGTATGATCAACTACCTATTATCATCTAGAAAGAGTGGAGGCGCCTTTGTTTGATCGATCACGGCCATAGTTGGATAACGGCTATAGCGGTGACGTTATCTTTCTACGCGAGCTGTCTGGTCTAGCTCATCTGATCCTCACCACCCCCTATCTAAGCTTGTGACCCGCTACCAAAGGTCCTCATCTGGCTTATCCGCTTGTCAGAAGGAGTACGCCGCCATAACCATATAGTGGACATGCTAGAGTGGAGTTCTTATCCCACGAACTGGAAAAGGGCAGGCTGGTGGAACATCTGACTATACTATGTGTAGAAGTTCGACTTCGAAAGGAACCAGTACACCTTGAGCAAACAGATCTTACAACCTTAATTCACTCAAATGTCTTCCAAGAAGAGAAGTCTCAATGCCCTTTATTCCAAAGAGATATACCAAGCTTCTTAAGGCTTATGAAAGAAAAAGACTCCGAAATAAGTGAATCAATAACAACTAGTTATTCAATACTGGATTTTGGGCAATAGTATGACGAAACACACTCTCGCAGATGAGATGCCAAAGACAGTGCTAAGTGATGATTCGATGCCCGTAGTTTCGCGAACCTCAAGTCAAAAACCCATAACAATATCTCAGAAGAAGGGCGCCAAAGAATCCGTTGTTGGGGGCTAGCTAGTTGCAGGTGTTATTATCGGATAAGGAGCGGAGCCACTCGACCGCTCCCTTGATCCTAACCCTCGGAGCGAAAGATGGGATTCTATTCTATTTGGGATTCTATAGCCTACGCACTTGCCTTTAGGGGATCGAAGTTGGATGAATCTCCAGTGGTTCCTTCCATCGGCGTCATCGAACCACGTTAGCAATCCAGAAGAACTGGAAGCTCGAAACGACCGGTCAAAGGAATTGATCCGTTTAGTTCTGTTCTTCTCCTAGTTTTATAGCACACCCATGTAGAGGGATCTTTCCGACGCTAAGCGCGCTGCATCTCCTGTCCAAGTGAAGAATATCTTGTCCAAGTCCTTCCAGCTTGCATCCTTCTTCTGCCATTGGGAATGGAACATCTCTCAACTTGTAAGTGGTAGAAATTAAGGACTCTGTAGCAGGTTTTGGTTGATTAAATCATCCTCTCAGAAGCCATGTCAGAAGCCCATGTTTATTGTCAAAAACGAGACCTTTACGGGTGGCTCCTTTTTTTTTGTACCGGCGTGCCCTCCAAATGCGTTCTATTGGGCTTTTGAGGAGACCTGATTTGTCAACAACGGGTCTTGTCTCCGCTTTTTCGGGTCTTGGCGCCTTGGCTGCTGCTTAAACAGGACATCCTCTCAGAAGCCTGTGTATATTAGTCACATCTTTGACTTTCACAGGTCCGATTGCTCTTTTACTGGTGTGCCTGAAAATGTGATTGATAAATGGGCTTTTGAAACTCGATTTGTCGCAACAAGAGGTATTGTCTCCGCTTTTTCAAGTAGGGATCATCTCTCAAGTGTTATGATCCTCCATTGCTGCTCGGTAGTGGCCTAAGGCTCAATGATTGATCTTCTGCGCTAAGGCTAACATCTCATCCCATCTTTCATCTTATTGGCTTCGCGCTCTCTTCGGGAGAGCGTAAAAGTGTAACCTGCTGCTCCTTGATTTCACATAAACAACTGAGTGCCTTCTGCTCCTTTTGGTCTTCTCTTTCTGTGTCTATGGATCTCCTGCCCACTCACATTCTCTTTATCGAATCCTTTTAGGCAGATAGGACTACTCCTGCTTGCTCTTGGCCTTGGCTGCTTAGAGACATCCCTTTAGTTCGTCTTAGAGAATTGAATTAGGAATTTGATTTTCGTCTTATTGTAGGTCGGTCATCTGTTCAATCTGGAATTCCATCTCTTGTTTGGTTTCTGGCACCGGTTTCAGTTCCTTTGGTCAAAAGAATCTCTATGTCCGGCTTCTCTTCCCGGTTGTCCTGTCCTGTTCAATCCGTTGTTCTTCTGTCTGAGGCAAAGGCGAATCCCTCATACTGTATACGGTCGAGCTAGCTCTCGCTTCCTAACAACAAATAAAGCTAGTTAGGGGAGAGGGCTGGCGTCAACTAAGGAACCGGACACGGACAAGGATTGGGGGCTTTCAAGGGTTCCAAACCTGCCCCCCTATTGGTATCGAGAAAGCTACTTCCGAGAGGAGAAAGCTTTCCAAAGATTGAGAGAGCATCTCTAGTTCTAGAATGACCACCACTTCATCTTCATCCGTCTGCTTGGCCCGAAGCATCTGCCCGTGCTGTTGAACGAACCTGGCTCTCATTTGAGACTTTTGAAGATCTTTCATTTGAATTTGAACCTGGCTGGCGCTCTGGTCTAGCGGGTCAAGCAACCCTCAATCCACAGCTTTCTCTCGAAATGCCATCTCTGGTTTTCTTTGATCTTTGAAGTCAATTTATCGGGCTTTTGTGAAAAGTGGAATTGTTAGGGTTTCGCTCGATGAAAAGTTGTTGGTATGCCGGATAGAAGGGTTAGTAAGGCGGCTTGCGAGAATCTCATCACTGGCAAAAGACAGAAGAACTACCCAAACATCAGTGACCAGTGTCTGTCGAGTCCGGAAGCCCGAGCGGTGAATAAGAGATCTTTGAATCCCATAAGCAAGAAGAATAAGGAGCAGTCTTCTATGACCCAAAGGTGCAAAAGAAGGAGAAGCTTTTGGGGATGCAACATGACTGTAGCACGGTGTTCAAGCTAGTACTTACGTTGGTTTTTTAATAAGTATATCTGCGCCGGTAGTTGTTGGTAGTTCGGTACGGTGGTAAATCGGATACTGGTTTAGTTCTTTTTTTGGAATTCTTCCCCCCTTCGTTATGACTAGTATTCTTTATCAAGGAATAACTGAAAGACTATATCTTGATCTTGAGGAGCTCGACTACACCCCAAGAAGGAGAGGGCGCCAGCCCGGGGTGTAGGTGAGCGATAATAGGAACTCATAAATAAAATACAACAAGCGGTATAACAAGTATACAAGAATCAGGAATCAAAGGTATAGGCGCTACGTACGTTGGTTTAACAAATAGAAGAATAACTAAACAACTATAAGCCAATAGCGAATATGGCACGACACACGAGGGTAAGCCAATAAATCAAGCAAGACAAGCCCGGTGTTAAAGCGAATAGGCCCAGCCAAGAGGGTCAACTCTCCAATATAAGGTAAGGCTCGGATCCGCTGGTAACGTTCATTTACTCCTCTAATTCATATAGCACATTCCCTAGCTTTTGTAGCAAAGGCTCGTGTCCTGTCTACAAATACTGTCTTGTAAGGGTCGGCATCTCTTTGCCTCTATCTGGCAGGCATATGTCGTACGATATCGGGAATAAGGAATCGCGAATACCGTCCTTGCTTGGTCTGTCGACATGTGTCCGGCTCTTGAAAACCTGAAGAATGACCCTCTTTCTTAAGACGAAAGGCGAGTTTGGGGGGTCCGATATAGAATACGTGAGCCTCTCCAAACGTTCGAAAAAGGGCCCTTATTAGTTGTTGCAGGCGTAGGCGTAGTAGCATCTGAGCAACCGGAGAGAGGGACAGAGACATTTCGTGATCGAAAGCTACTTGATCCTTTCGATGAAATCAAAGCGAGGGGCATAGATCGAGACCCAATAGCCCGTCACGGCTTGTAGTGATAGGGGCCTATTGAATGTAGGCTTGTAGTGAGAGGCCCTCAGTCTCATTACGTGTGGTCAAGGACCGTGACTATTTAACGTTCCTTGCTTCATAGGTAGCGGGCAGAATCTCTATTAGTCGAGCTATTTCCTTTGTCCGTCAGGCGATTGAGAAAGTCGGCTTGAGCGGTTTCTCCCACAGAGTACGAGCGTAGCGAGACATGGAAACAAACCTTTCTTCAACCATGGCTTGAATCTTTGTCATTTCTTTCTTCCAAACAGTCAGTCTGTTTTCTTCTTTCCTGCCTTCCCGTGGGTCAGTCAGTTTTTAAAATCAAGATATCTGTCTAGCCGGTCAGTATAGTGAGTGATGCGTGCTGTCGCTCGTCATGGCTGATAGGCGGAAAAAGGGGTCAGAGCGTTCTCCTCGGTAACTGCAGGAAATAGTCTCCGGTAGCTCATACCGCTTATCCCCGTATGCCTTTTCGTTTTATAAGTGAGTGAGCTCCTTAAGCGACCGAGTCAGTCTC
>JAYMFD010003261.1:32500-41850 GCA_035771175.1 Paratinospora sagittata
ATTTAGTGAGTGTTCTGTTCTTTCTGTGGTAAGCGCTTTTCTCCCTTCTTTCCGGGCAAGCCGAGCTGTTCGTTCACTCTCTCTCCTTCCCCTCGTACGGCATTAGCTTTCTTTTTCATAGGTCTAGTTCCGTTGCTTCTTCGCCCTATCTAGCTACTGGCTAGCGACTTCAACCTATTATTCGAGTCGAGTGCAGGCCTTACCTTTTGCTCCCTGTCCGCCTTTACTGTCATTGGTTTGGAAGGTGACTCCGCAAACAACTGATGCGGATGCCATTCGACCTGACGAGAGCTAAGTAGGTCATACGGGGTGCTTGCTTTGGGCGGTGCTTTCTAGCTCAACTAGATCACATTCACCTTTGCTTACTTCAATCTAGTGATCTGAAGCCTGTTCAGTGGTCAAACCATATTCCTAGCTTACCGCGCTGACAGTGGTGTAATTGAAATAGGCTCTTTGCCTTTCAAAGTACCTGCGCATCAAATCAACGATATCTCCCCTGCAAGCGAATTCGTGACCTACATACAGGTTGACTCTTGCAGCAGCCTTCTCTCTTGCTTGAGTGCAGAAAGTCTCTTAGCCACCGTATGCCTATACTATAGTACGAGATCCTTTGAAAGAGCGGAAGCTTCTGCCGACTCGCTTTCAGCCGACCGAACGGCTGCAAAGAGGCCAGCCTTCTATTACAGACCTGATTGATAGAATGGAGGAAGCAAGAACTGGAGTTCCCGAACCGGCCTACCCTGCAATTCCAGACCGGACATTCCGTACATTGCTGTCGTCCTCCGCAACTGGGTCCGATAGAGTGGATAGCGATGGGATGGCATCTTCCAGATGAAGGAGTGACTCCTAAAGAGTTTACTGGATTCGTTCCCCTTCTTTTGAAGATAAAAGATATGCAAAAGAGCCTTCCCCTCCGTTCCGTTATGAACGGAAGTCCTTATCCATTCCCTTCTGTCAGCCTTGCTTGTCTCAGTGCTTGCTTTTAGGAAAGCAGATGGCATTCATCCTAATCAGAAAGTCCTTGTGGAAGATGCAGGTTGCCCTCTTTACTATTGGTCTCTTGGTAAACAAGATCCTGCCCACTATTCCCGATCATCGGTAGGGAGGCGAGCCTACCGGCAACTGGAGCTACTAGAATGATAAGCAAAAGATTCAATCTACCCGCCGAAACCAAGCCTTAGTCCACTATTTCCTGGCCTGGCCCAATGTTTATACGGATCAGAGAAATGGCCAATGATGATGGCAGCTAGGTTGCTTGGTTTGATAGGCTGGCTAGGTCTTTCTTTCATGTAGTTCCGTCATCTCCGATCAAGACCGGAATAAGGGGATTGTTCACCAACCTGTTTAACAGGAAGCTAAGGAAGAAGGACTTGGTGACCCGTTCAAGGAAGTTTCCACAGAATGCGTGTGGAATCTGTGAGCACTAGTAAGGGAGTCATATAAGATGGATGTTGCAAGACGACTTCTGGCTCTCAGGATGGTATTGCAGAAACCGGATCCTAAGCACAGAAAGATTCCTTGGAGATGCCACCGAAAGTGGTAACAGCCGGTGAACGCGCAAGATTGGAAAGGCGGATAATCCACCCCGTATAAGACTGTGCGATTGGCACTGCGAGCAAGTTGTATGTGTGTTGTTTAGTGATTTTGTTCCGCCAAGGAAGGCAACGGTTTATCGCTTCTAATAAAGATTCGTTCTCTCCTTGGTCATGGAGATGCAGTAGAAGGAGTGAGTGCATCCACCCGGTACGTAAGTATAGTCTAGTCTAGTTAATAGCGAGTCTATTCTATTTTAGTGTGGTCCGGGTGGCCTTGCTTGTCTTCTTGCGCGTAGTCAGTAAATGTTCATATAATGTCCGGGTTAGGTGATTCAGTAAAGCTGATGGAGGCGCTGGCGAGTCCAGTTCGCAAGGAAGTATGGTGGGCCATAAGTTCGGTACGTCTCTCTCTTGAGCGTACTTGCTCTGTGGTTCTGTGGTCCCAATGAGGTTGCCCCAATTGTGTATATCAGGTCGAGGGCTAATTCTCAAGATAAAATAGTGATGGTCGGGGTTGCAGGGCCTGTTTGGGACAGTAGTTAGCCAGCTTCTCCTGCCTAGCAAGGTTGTAGATGGACCGTCGTTCCTTAATCTAAATAGCGGAACAAGGGAGCTCTGCGACCATTCCCTTTGGAAGCGAAGCAGGGGGGGTGACGTTCCACTTACACTGACTATCTAGGCTGGGCTAGTTCTTTTAGTCTTTTATGGTATAGTGAGTTGTTGTTCTTGTGAGTGAAAGGAACTAGGTATCCCGGGTCAGTGGATCTGTGCCTGACCCGCGGGGGCTTTTCACTGAGTGATTGCCGTAGTCAGGGAAGGCCTATAACTTTCGGGTATCGAGTAAAGAGTCTTTACCCAGCTGCATGTCTAACAGGAAGGGAACGGAAAGCGATCGATCAATCCCGTCTTGGTGTCGATATCCTTTTTGTCTTTAAAGGTATGGATTCGATATCCCCTGTCTCCGCTTGAACTTCCCTTTGTATCCGGCGGGTAAGGGTCTGGTATTTGTATTGGGCAATGCTTATGGGATCCCTGCTTCTGTAGCGGATTGATTTTAGTTAGTGAAGTGGTACCCTAAGTGACGGAAGGAATCAGGTAGATTGTAAACAGCTCTAAGGAAAGGTGAAGGCTTGCAGGCATTAGCCGCTATAGTCAGATGGGCCTCCCTTGCATTCATTAAGGAGTGTAAGGAGTAGTTCCATTATGAAAGCGAGATTCTCATCCCCCTTAATTAAGGGCCAGCATGACTTGGATCTGAGAGTTTAGGTGCATCTTCATATCAATTGGCCATCATTAGCAGCAATTGGAGAATACTGGGGATCTGGTGCCGATGGAAGCCATTAAGCTGAGCTATCCCGGTCCAGTTGCCCATATCTTTATTCCGAATCCAGTCAATCCTTATATAAAGGAATCCACTACCGGAGTGCCAGAAAGAACTCCTTCTCCCGGAGATTCCCAATCCCATTACTATCCATTATAAGCTGATATCGAACCATCATTTGGTGGAGCCGAACCGGAGCAATCGGAGAGAAGGAAGTACGAGCGATCAATCAGAGTGAGAAGCACCAACAATCCATTATTCGAACTAGGCAGCCTACTCCTCTTCAGACTCATTCTTTTGAAAAGCGGATCCGTCCGAATCTCCACGTTCTCTTGTCCCTCCACCACTGGCCGAGGGCAATCTTCTTCTCAACCAGTCCCTCTGAAGTCCAGTCGAGCCTACCGGCCCAGCCACCATTCCTGCGTTCCAGCATATGGAGACGGAGAAAGGGTTTGCATTATTGAATGCAGTAAGGGACAGCTCGCGCATAAAAGGTTATGTAAGTCCAGATGTCTTTTATGACGTAGAGGATGATATTGAGAATCTTATGAGCAAACTCAAATTGAGGGCTATTCTCCCTATTTATTGTTTGATGATAGGTTTTACGGTCTGGTGGTTACTTCTCCCTGATGTAATCAACTTCACCCCCATAGAGAGCATAAACCATCAATGGGTAAATGCCGTCAAAGAGACGGTTGTTGATGGGGTTTGCTCCAATCAGAACATGGGGGATTCTTGTGTGTGCGACAACAAGATTCACGAGAGAGTCGCTAAGGAGGTTGAAATCCCTATATAATAAAGTAGTGGAGGTCTATCTTTAGTTCAGTTTCATGCTATCGTCGTGCTCAAAATCTATAAAGGAAAGCTGCATTTGTTCGTTGTAGTAGTCTGCCTGACTTCAGTCAGTGTCTTTTCTGCGGGTAAGGGAATGTGCTTATCGTGTTGTTTTCATTCTCAGGCGGATTTTTTCTACTGGATTTAGGAAATGTTGATTGTATGGAGGATTTTGAAGGGTTTCAAACCCCCTTTTTCTTCTTTCTGTTTGTCTCAGAGTTTGCTCTTCTTTCTCTCAACATCAGAGGTTCGTGTCCATATATATAGGCTAGGTCAAGTGTCGACCTCCTTTTTTTTTTGAGCGATTTCTTATCTGTTTGTCGTGTGTTTGCTTAATCATGGCTATTGGTTCTTTTGGTGGGTGGGTAAAAAGCTGCTCAACCTGAGAAGGTTGAACTAACTTAGGCTGGTAGCTTGTCCGTAACAAGTCCATGTTATGTTAAAGCGAACGTCTTTTTTTTGGTCTCATTTAGCAAGGCGGCTCTTAGCCAAATTCTCCTGAGACTTTCAAAAGAGTTTCTACTGCAGTGAACAATTACCTTTGGAAAAATTCCTCCCAAAGCTGCACCTGTAGGTCTGAGGCTCTGACAAGACCTCGGGGCCCTGAGTGCTTGATGCACTTAAGCGAGCATCTGGAAAGGTTCCTTGGTTTCGCAGATGGACGTCAATAACGTTCAGTGAGCACGACTTGTGCGCTGCGGATGAGGTTCAGTTCCTTGAGACCCTTTGTGATTCGAGACCCTGTCCTTTCAAACCAAAAGCGTGCTCGGCCGGATCAGTCTTGCGCCGCTTTTTTTTTCTCTCTGAAGCGCTCTCGGGCGCAGAGTAGGTGAGATAACAAAAGGAGTCAGCTCCACTAAGGCAAGATTGGCCCACGTCGGGGGAGGTTCCTTGGGCACGGGTAGAATGAAGAGCAACTTTGATTCATGTAGTTCCGTCGGGTGTGTGCCTTTTCTGTGTTTCTACGCATCCAGGAGTCACAGGCGAGGTGCAATCATGGTTGGTTATGTTTTTATATTCAGGTGAGTTCTTCTCCCTGTTTAAGTTCAGGTTACTGTGATTGTCACTGTCGCAGGGTTTTTATGCCTTATCCGGAAGCAGTGTCCAAAACTTTGGATGGATCAAGTTACCGGAAACGGACTTGACGGAACGGAACTAGAAAGATAGGGTCCTAGAAAGATAGGGTCATAGATACCCACCGCCCTAACGAGTGCGGATAAAGGAGCAGAAGAAGAAAGGGCCGCACAAATCTCTTGACCTGCGTTAGAAGAATCGGAAACACACTGGGATCTCTGCATGGGTCCCAACCCCAGATTGGCCGAATTAGGTGACTCTCTTTGGTTGTAGGCAGCATGTTCCACGACCTCGTTCTGTCCCTTTTAAGTAGTAGGGTAGGATGTTTGGTTCGAGGCGTAGGGGCCTGGTAAGACATAACCGGAAGGCGGTCTACCCGTCGTTGCTCAACCGAAAGCATAAGTGGTCAACATGACCTTTTTTTTCGGGTTCAAGTTGCGGTTGAGGCGAGGAGCCGAAAATCCCCACGTGGAGCCTTACAAGGCGGAAGGGTTTAAGACGTGTGTAGCTTGTATGTTTTCTGTAAGCCAAGCTGGTTAGTTGAGGTTTCCTTCTGGGTCAATTATCAAAGTAGGATGGACTGTCTCATCCGGGTAAATGATATTCAAGTAGGATGAACCCGGCTTCAAGACAGAGAACAAAGGACAAAGTCTGTTCTTGTTGCTTTTGTTCCCGGTATGGAGAGGCTAAAGTCAAGAAGTAGTGAGCGATCCTTATCCTTTGTGCGTGTGTGTTGTTTCTCGGCGACTTTCCTAAGTCACAAGCTAGCCCCGTCTCAACTCTGTGAATAGTGTAGCTTCAAGTCTCGCTCAAGTCAAGTCTTTTCAGCTACCTATGCCGTTGCCTTCCTTGTGTGCTCGTCAGATCTTGAACTATAGAGTCACGGACTGTAGTTCAAGTGGTACATGAGCGAGGTTACTCCTTGTGGGCGACCGGACATGTCCAAATCCGCCGAGTGCACTGGCGTGTCCTCTTCCTCGTTCAATCTCTTTCTGGCCTTAAATGAAAGTAAGAGAATCCTAGTCTTAAGGAGCTCCTTCTTTTCGCCGAAGAGGCACTGTAAGTAAAGAAGTCTCTATTGATCTATCTTGTGAGCATGGTTCTCATGGGCGGTCTGCACTCTCTTTTAGGGTCCCTTTCAAAAATAGGCGAATTGAACAAGGACTGGTGTTATCGGTAAGCGCTCTAAGTCAGTTCTATTTGGTGTTCTGCCCATCTAAGTCGAGGCGTTTCCCAAGGGATTGTAGCTTCTGATGATTCTATGTGTCTGTATTTGGGTTAAGCGCTGTTCCTGCCCTTAGTTTATCTAGCAGGTTATGATCTGTGGATATCTGTTGGGTGCGTTTTTCTCCTTATTATCCCCACTCTTTAGTTGGTACATGGTCCCAGATACCTTTAGTCTGTGATCAACGGGCAACAGTAGTAGACCAAAAGTCATAGTACCTATGGGGCCCCTAAAAAAGGTTGTAACGGTATGGATGGTGGGGAGCCCTCATCCTTTTTGTATTAACGCAAGTTTCATTCGTCTTTCAAGGTAATCCGCTCTACTATATGTGACGAGCGAAGTGAATGGAGAGAGCTGAAGGTTCTAACCGTGCCCAAAGACTTCCCGCCGAACAGGGTCTCGTGCCTTATAAGAGAGCTGGAGACATTCCTTACTTGAAAAAAGAGTAATACACAAAGGAAGACTGATGAAAGGATGGATGTACTCCGCGTTAGGCCGCGCACTACCATTCGGAGCCTGAATCCACCAGACGCACGCGCCGTAGGCCCATCATGGTTTCATACTGGTAGCTTTCCCCGCAACAACACTGCTCCCACAGCCCCGAGGTTTTGCTCCAGTTCAAATCCTTTAAGGCTGTCTGGGATCTGGTCAAATAAATACATGAGCTTTACAAATATGATTCTCTAACTCCTTACCAAAAAGGACCCTTCTTTAACATTACCCCATACCATTGCCTCATTCTTATGAGTGAACTTCCTTAGAGGAGTTGAGATTTCATTATGTTTTATTTGACTTTCTTAAATCGAATGGCTTTAGCATCATTTGAAACCAACCTTCTCAACATTCCGATCAATCTATATTAATGATGGGACTATATTCCATTTTCTGCACTGGGCAAGATGCTTTAGGAAAGAATAATGTTCCAATATCAACATGATCTTTTATCTCGTTGAGAGGCACCAACCATTAGTTCGTCAATATCCCTTTCGATTAGAAAGAGATTTGTTGAAATACACCTTACATTAATTCCCTGATTCTTGGCCGGACCGCCGGCTCCTGTTCAATAAAGAACCTTCTTCTCTGATAACATTTATAAAGAATACAATACAATTCAGTAGAGATGTTTTAAGCAGAGGAAGTTCAATCAATATAAATACATTTCGTGGACAAAAGGGGATTCTCATGCTCCCAACACTAAGCTAATAAGGAAGTATCAGTATCCTCATTCATTGAGATCTTCTCTGTCTGGATTGAGTTTGAACAAGGGGAATTTGACATAATGATTAACGTAAACCCCTCATGAAGCAACTGAAGCAAATGGAACGAACCTCATTGCCATAAATTAGGTCGAGAAGACGGAATTCCTCTTTGGGAACAGAATCAGTCCCGGATAGTTGATAGTTCAATCGCTATCGAAGTCCAATTCCATGTCCGCTGGGGTAGAAAGAAGAGTCTTATAGGATCATCATCATCCTTTCACTCTATTTGAGTGTTAGTCGGCATTACGGCCATTCAAGTCAACATTTCTCCCCCAAAATCGTCGTAATCTTTGAGTTTCTCTCTCATTCCTGCGCTTGTCTGTCTATATCTATAACGGGTTATAGTTGTATAAACGTGGAGTTGGTATGGAATGATCGAAAAGGATGATCGGTGCTGCTAGCATCGCAGCACGTCGGATAGCGGGCTGCGGGTAACTCATTCGGGGTCCATATTCATTCTAATCCTATGAATGAATAGATGACTTTCGGCGAGGAGGTTTTTCAAAGAAAGACAAGGATGCTCTGCTTCTGGTGCTACTAGGGGCAAGAATAGACCTAGTAGAATAGTTTGATCCACCTATTTACATGGACGTAGTGGAATAACTTCTCGATTCACGAACGCAGCAGTTGCTGGTTCAGAAGCAAGCCCCTCGCTTCCGCTCTACCCGTAAATCGAAGCAGGCGTTGATGAGCAAGCGGGAGATCGATGAGAACGAGGCAGTTGCGGGATAAGCGGAAGGCGTATCAGTCTCACTAGCACAGCATCTTATTACTGATATGTGAGAAAGGGGGAACTAGAAGAAGTGCTAAGGAAGCAAGGGAACTGTCCTTCGGACCCTGACAGAATTCTCAATCAAATTCATTCCTTCAAGAACTCTAGATCCGTGCCGGGGTATCTGAGCAAGTCTCTAGCTCCTATAATTCGTTTGGGAATTCTGGCTAGGGAATCGAGTACTGCGGACCAACAACAGGCCCAACAAGCACCAAAGACAACCAGGGATCGCCTCGAATTGCTTGAAGCTCAAATGGCCCATCTCGACGGGATCGTCGATGGAGTGGCACAACTAGGCGAACGCCTCGAGAACGTTGAGCACGAGTATGGTAGCTTGGCCGAAAGGATCACTGTCCTGGATGAGGACATGAGGGGCACGATGAATGTCCTTCAAGAACAACTCGGTGAACTCGCTGCGAAAGTCAACCTCCTAGTTCAGGCCGTCGGTTCAGTCGACCCAAGCGTGGGCGAACGTACCAAGATCAAAGTACCGGAACCACGAGCATATGGGGGAGCTCGTGATGCGAAGGAGTTGGAAAACCCCCTTTTCGATATTGAGCAGTACTCTCGTGTAGTGAGACCCGACTCGGAAGAGGCAAAGGTCATAATGGCGACCATGTACCTCACAGGTGATGCCAAGCTATGGTGGCGCACCCAATATGCTGAGAGAGAAAGCGGTCATTGCACCATTCACTCGTGGGACGACTTTCAGCGTGAGCTGAAGAATCAGTTCCTTCCGGAGAATGTGGAGTTCATTGCTCGCCGGAAGTTTAGGCAACTCCGCCAAACTGGCACGGTGCGCGACTATGTCAAGCAATTCTCGGCCCTAATGCTTGACATCCGTGACATGTCCGAGAAGGACAAGCTCTTTTACTTCATTGAAAGACTGAAGCCTTGGGTGCAGATGGAACTCCAAAGGCAACGAGTCCAAGATCTAGCTTCCGCCATGGCCGCGGCGGAGCGCTTGACTTCTTTCTCTCCCATGGATAGTGGGAAGAAGAAGGGCCAATCCCAAAGCAAAGAACAAACTTCAGAGCCTAACAAGGCCAAAAGTGGGGGAGCAAGCTCAAGCTCTAGCTCACGGAAAGACTCCTCCCACTCACGAAGCACCGGTGCCTCTTCAAACCATCATCATAAACCCCTCAAATGCATTCTCTGCGGTGGATCTCACAAGACTCACCAATGCCCTCAGAAGGCCGCCTTAAACGCATTGTTGGCTGCTCAACGTGAGTCAAGCCAAGATAACTCGGACAAGAGTGAGACCGAGGGGACTTAAATGTACGCTCTCCATTTGCTTAATGCCATCAAAGGCCATGCCGATAGCAAGGCA
>JAYMFD010002409.1:0-2500 GCA_035771175.1 Paratinospora sagittata
TTATACCCAGACAAGCCATCCATGAAAGACATCTGTTCATATCCGCGGGTATTGTCTATCATGATCTCCGTGATCGGCAGAGGAGATTCGTCCTTAGGGAATGCGTTATTCAGGTCTCTGAAGTCAATGCAAACCCGAATCTGCCCGTTCTTCTTGGTCACTGAGACAATGTTTGCCAACCAATCGGGATGTTTCTCTTCTCTTATGAAACCCACATCCTTTCATTTCTTTACTTCTTTCTCAATCTTCTCCATGAGGAGTGGATGAAAGCGTCGTTGCGCTTGCTTGATGGGCTGGTTTGATATTCAGCCTGTGGACGGGCGATCTCAGGGTCTAGCCCAGGCATCTCAGCGTAACTCCAGGCAAATATGTCAAAGTCTTCCTTAACTTAAGGAGCTGGACGTATTGTTCAGCTTCCTCTGATGATAGGCTGGCACTTAGTCAGATTGGGCGAGGGTCGCCTTCCGTTCCCAGGTAAACCTGTCGAACTTCATCATCTGTGGGTGGTACTGGTCTCAGGTTCTCTCGAGGTTCTTCAGAGGGGTCATCTTCCCAAGTCATTCTTTCTTGCCCATCTTATTCGACTGAAACCATATTTGCAGTTACTACCCGAAAAGAATCTTCCTCGGGCTCTGTAAGGAACCCGTCAATCTCGCTCCAGTCTATTTCTGGGTCTTCCTCTTCTAACCAGTGCGGGCAATTGTGTCCACAATGATTCTTTGAGCAGAACGACACTTTGAGTTGGGAGCGTGATTCGGTGAGCGGTTGCTACAGTCTGTAGCCATGTTTCTTGGAGTTCTCCAACCTTAGTTTGGTTTTGCCTCTCTATTAGCCTCTCTTCATCTCCCGGAGGCGTCGATGGCTTCGCTGTGGTACAGTTTACTGCTAAAGGGAACTAGTCGGGTATGCTTATATTCGAATCCCAACTTTCTGTGTCAGAGGATTCTCGATCTGTTTCTTCTTCATACTTTTTCGGGGAAGGGAGGTCAAGCGGCAGATATCCCCAACCATGAGGAGAGAGATCCAGCCTCCGATCTTATAACCAATCTTCTTTCTGCCTTTTCGTCATGTAAGGCTCTAAGGGAACCCTTATGCCCCGGCCGTTGTGGAATCCATCAGGCTCGAGCCCATATTCCTCATCATTGTCTTGACGGTCTCATTGAATGTTTCGACATTTGGAACACCATCTGCAAAAATGGGCCCTGGTGGTGGTGGAGGTAGATACGGACCCCTGTAGAACAGGATAACATCATTCTTGTTTGTTCTTCGCCGGCACTGTAAAGAATGCCCCAAAAGGGTCTTCGATGTCCTTCGCATGCTGCAATGTTGGGATAGGCCGTTTCGTGTCGCAGAAGTATGCTTGCTTCTCGGACTCGAGCCAATTCTTCTTCGTTATCAGATGAGGCATCTTCTACCACTATACTAATTACATGTGACTGCACATTGTCTTCATACGTGCCATTTTCAAAAAACGATGACCCCTCTGATTCTGTCTCATGTCCAAATGAGTAGGCTGGTACCCCAATCAGGTAAAGTTGTGTAATCCCTTTTCAGTGGTGAAGCAAGTGGATTCCATGACTTTCCTCGTGACTGATTCTAGTGGTGCCAAGATTCCTTCGCCTTTCCCAAGCACGCATGGGTTGGAGAAGTCGTACCCCATTTCCGACAGAATTCTTCTTACTTCTGTCTTGAAGTTATGGAATTCCGGCTTCCGCTTGACGGTGAGGGCGCCGCATGTTGGGCGCAACAAGCGTCCAGATGTTCTCACAAAAGTGACAGCTCCTTGTGACAATAATGTACTGTCTGGCATACTTTGCGCAACCATGTTCACCGTCTATCTATTGGCCCTGTTGTTGGCAAGAGGGTTTGGTACGTCGTTAACCTTGTACTTACGGCTTTGGCTTAATTGTTTTGTCATTGATGAAGACCATTTCTTCTGCCTCACCTCCGGTTTGCGAGCGATCACAAGTTCGGGATTTGTGTCCTCTGCGGCTTCTGTCTCTTGCTCGGCATCGGCGCAGTGCGATTGAGAGGCTCTGAATGGCCTATTTTCTGCGAAGACCTTATGCACTCTCCCTTCTTCCACAACATATTAAAAACATTGGTGGAGTTTATGTAGAGGGGACCACCAGAATCTCATGGATCCAGGGTCGTCCTAATAGTCGATTGTAGGACGTGTCGGTTTCAATGACATAGCGGGTAACTTGGGACTTTAGGCTCCCTAGCTGGCACTTCAGTCGGATCTTTCCAATGGCTTTTCGGGTATTAGCATAATACCTACGGGATAGTGATGCTGGTGTAGCTCATTTAGTTAGCAGGGATTTCGAGGAGGGCGAGTGCTTTCAGCGGCATGACATTGACTGCCGATCCCGGATCAACTTGCACACGGGGTAATGGTCCTTATCTGATGTACCCAGTATGATATAACGGGCGATTGTGCTTTGCCCTGCCGAGCAGCATGTCCTCTTCCGTGAACGTAATGGTCGCAACTTTTGCTTCT